>VMDO01022362.1:0-33597 GCA_007922755.1 Pedetes capensis | reverse complement strand
ACTTTTTAACCAAAATTCAAAAATGATAAAACAATGTGGCATATTTATTAGTGTAACTTTATCAAAATTAAAAATTCCTATTCAGAAACTTCTATCATGGATAAATTTTTAAAAGTTTTTTGTAATATTTAAAAGTTGTAGGAATTATTATTTAAGACATTCAAGGAACTCCTTCTAGTTATAAAGAAAAATAAAAAATTTTCAAAGAAAAATATCATGATAAAAATGCATAAAGATCTCAAATCCAAAAGGAGAATTATCTTACAAATACCTAGTGAAAAGTTTTTCTAGTCACCAGGAAGAGGTTGGGGGTGGAGGAACTAAGGAAATGACACATTCTTTCAGGTTCAAACAAGCAAACGTGAATCTTATGAAAGATTATTGAAAATCTGAGGGAATAAGAACCTTCCAGATCTGGTCCTGGGTGTATGACTTAGTGCATACATTTTGCATGGTAGCTTGACAGTATTAAAATAAATAAGTTTGTATCCTAAATTTAGCTAAACCTAACCTAGGTAGATATTCACAAACATCCTTCCAAAGTTCAGACATGGATATGTACAGTATCATTGCATTTGGCAATAATGATCTGGAGGTCACTTGGATGACTAAATTAAATATAGAATGTGCCTGCTGGCACATACCTGTAATCCCAGTGACTCAGAAGCTGAAGCAGAAGAATAGCATGTTCAAGGTCAGATACAGACAGGTCAACTTAGAGAGATTCTGTCTGAAAACTTAAAAAGCCCTGGGGAGTGGGGTGAAGCTCCGCTGCAGAGCATTTGCATAGCATGCTTAAAGTGTGTGTGTGTGTGTGTGTGTGTGTGTGTGTGTGTGTGTGTAATGTGCATGCAATGTGCATATAATGGAATAATATTCAGCAAAGTTAATGAGTTCTCCCACACAGTGACGTGAATGCTTTAAAAGTCTGGTGTTCAACAGGAAAACACAAAGTGAAAATTATATCAAAACTCCACTTCCACAGATTTAAACTTTAACTGAACAATATTATAATTCATAAGAATACACACAAATCTAAATAAATGCTTAAGTGAGTGCTTATTGGACAAAGTAGATGAGAAAGAAGATAGAGGAGTTAAGGGGAGATAACAAGAGATTTTAAAATATGCCTTTGGATTTAAAAATGACAGTGTGCCATGAACTATGAATGTGGTTAATTCAAATCTACACATTTGATTTCCAAAATTAAAATAAAAAATCAGTAAAAGGAGAGAAAAACTTCAGGCAGTTTTAAATAAGAGAGGAAAAATATATAAGGTAAGGACAAGATGTAATAGATATTAAAGATATAAAAGTATGTATACTCAGGAAAGAAATTTTAACTGTTTTATTAGAAATAATGAGGATACAGTTGAAATAGAATTTTCTCACTGGAAAATATAATCTTAAATATAAAAATGTAAAAGATTACCATATTCCAGGAAACATTAAGAAAAGCAGACTGCTGGGCACCGTGGCACATGCCTGTAATCCCGGCGGCTAGGGAGGCGGAGGCAGGAGGATCGCAAGTTAGAGACCAGAGGCAGTCTGCGTAAACTTAGTGAGACCCTGTCTCAAAAAAGTAAAAAAGAGTGGGCTGGGGGTGCAGCTCAGTGGTCCAGCACTTGCAGAGCATGCAGGCGCGAGGCCCTGGGTTCAACCCCCAGCACCACAAAAAAAAAAAAAAAAAAAAAAAAAAAAAAAAAAAAAAAAAAAAAAAAAAAAAAAAAAAAAAAAAAAAAAAAAAAAAAAAAAAAAAAAGAAAGAAAAGAAAAAGAAAAAAAAGAAAAGCAGTCTATTAGTTATCTATCTGGATGTTTCTAATTACATAAAAAATTAGCAACTGAAAACAGCAAATGTCTTCTGTGTTGCTGTGGTTCAGAAATCTGGGCATAGTTTTCACTGTATGTTTCTGGCTCAAGATGTCTTGTCAGATGGAGTTGAAGTTAGCTCAAGGTATGAATGCAGTTACAGAATCTACAAGTTCTCTCACATGGTTGTCACAGTGAAGCCCTTCTCCCAGTGCTGCCTCAGAAAGTGATAGCTGGTATCTCCCTAGATGACTGATGCAAGAGAAAGTGAGAGAAAATGAGAGAACTCAATATAAAGCCACAGAACTAAAACAATTCTAATAATGAAAATAATGGGCTGGGATTTAGCTCACTTGGTAGAGCACTGCTCTGCAGTCTCTGAGGTCACAAGTTCAATTCCCAGCACCCAAAAAATGGGAGAAGGACATGGCAATCCACTCCCGAGGCAATCCCAAAATGGTCAGCCATTGAAAACCCTCTGAGTTGCCATGAGTTGGACATGACTCAACGGCACACAACAACAACAACAGCAACAACAACAACAATAATGAAAGTGACATCTCATCAAATCTATCATATTTTATTAGAAGCAAGTGAAGAAATCCAACTTGTACTCAAAGGCGGAAATTTATACAAAGGCATGAGTATAAGAGTCATTTAGAGTCTGTATATAGATAATTAAAGTGATGGCAAATTATATTGACATCAAAGTTATTTTATGAAGTAAAAAATTTCCTCTTTAGAAAATAATTATAAATTAATCTTTAATGAAATAAAATTGAATATATATATATATATATATATAGAAATAATTTTGAAACATCAATAAAGTTGCATTGAAAGTTGTAGGAAAACCTATAAAACATTGAGGTGCCATTGAGATGGCCACATCCTTCTCTTATTTTTGTGTTTTTTAGGGATTGAGTCTGGTCCTCAGAGAGTGTGGAGCAGAAATCTACCACCTGAGCTAAACCCCAGTTCAAAAATAAAACATTAAATTACACATTTCTAAATTGAGAAAGATGTGCATCTGGGCTACATACTTTCACCATATCTATTCAATTTATATGCTGAGCAAACAATTCGCGAAGCTGGACTGTATGAGGAAGAATGCTGCATCAGGATTGGAGGAAAACTCATTAACAACCTGTGTTATGCAGATGACACAAATCTGCTTGATGAAGATGAAGAGGATTTAAAACATTTACTAATGAAGACCAAAGATCATAGCCTTCAATATGGGTTGCGACTAAACAAAACAAAAATCCTTATGACTGGGTAATTATGCAACTTCATAATAAATGGAGAAAAGATTGATGTTGTCCAAGATTTTGCTTTGCTTGGCTTTATGATCAACACTCATGGAAGCAGCAGTCAAGAAGTCAAAAGATGCATTATTCTGGCAAAAGCTGTGGCAAAAGATCTCTTTAGAGTATGACAAATAAAGATGTCACATTGAAGATGAAGGTGCATCTGCCTCATACCATGGTATTTTCAGTCGCATCATATAATTGTGAAAACTGGACTTTTAACAAGGGAGACAGGAGAAGAATTGATGCTTTTGAATTATGGTGCTGGAGATGATTATTGAATATACCATGAACTGCCATAAGAACCAACAGATCCATCCTAGAAGAAGTGCAACCAGAGTATTCCTTGGAAGCAAGGATGGCCAGACTGTGGCTTACATATTTTGGATATGTAGTCAGGAGAGATCAGTACCTGGAGAAAGACATGTTTGGGAGAGTGGCAGGTCACCGTAAAAAAGAAAACCCTCCACCAGATGGATTGACACAGTGTCTGCAACCATGGGCTTCAACATAAATAAGACCATGTGCCTGGCACAGAATCGGGAAGTGTTTCCATCTGCTGTACATATGGTTGCTATGAGTCCATGGCACCTAACAACAACAACAAAGGTATTTCAGGCCTATTGCCATACCATTCAGACAAATAATCTGGTCAGATTTCAGAAACTAAGCAGGGTTGGGCCTGGTTAGCCCTTGGATGGTAGACTGCCAAGGAATACTGGGTGCTATCATCTTGGGCAAAGGACCTAGAAGCCCTCTCTCATAACAACTAGCCATTGAAAACCCTAGGAATAGCACAGAAGCACTGACATAGTGCTGGGCATGGCATGGTGTTGGGGAATGTTTCACTCTGTTGTATGTAGGATTGTAGGATCACTATGAGTAAGACCTGACTCCACACCACCTAGAAAGAAGGAAGGAAGGAAGGAATGGAGGAAGGAAGAGAGAGAGAGATAAGTAAAGAGATGTGGAGGGGGGAAAGGGAGAGAGAGAGCGAGAGAGAGCAAAAAGAGGAATTTGAACCATCAGGGGCAATAGTGTGGGTGCTCACAAGCTGTGGACAAAAAAAAGTTGCCATCAGCACAAATCAATATTCACTGTACACACTACCAGTCTAAAATATTTCTTTATTTCTAGGGTCATTTTCATTTATTCATTTATAAGATATCTTATTTTTATATTTTTATATTTTATTCATTCATGATAGTGGGGTGCAGAATGTCATTTGATATATGTGTTATATAACTACTCAATCAATTTTGCTTATACTTCCATCTCCTTAAATATCTTACATAACAGAATAAATTGTAAGAGTTTTTAACTAACATGAAATGACAGTCATAGGCAATGATAAGTTATACCCTGATTGACTTTTTCTTCCTTTTTTCCTGTTTTTGTCTCATATTCATAGAGTTGCATCCTGTAATTTTCGTATTTTCTCTCTCTCTGTTCCCCTCGACATTGGTCCCCCTCTTCCAGTCATCCACTGCCTCCCATTAGTACCCTCCTTCCTCATATGGAATCCATTTGTATTATCCATTCCTAGAGGAATATGATTGTATATTTATGTATGTGCATGCATAAATTTTTTGCCTTCAAGGTATATTTATCTCCTGCATATGAGAACAAGTGATATTTCTCTTTTTGAGTCTGAGTTGGGTGGTTGTTGTTGTCAGATGCTGTTGAGTTGAGTCTGAGGCATAGGCACCCTATGTACAATAGAGCAAAACATTCCCTGACTCTGCACCATGAAAGGCACTATGTCAGTGCTTCTCTGCTATTCATAGAGTTTTCAATGGCTGATTGTTTCAGAAGTGGACTGTCAGGTCCTTCTCTCATTTTGCAATGCTGGGGACCTAACTCAGGACCTCAGAGAGCAAAAAGCAACACTCTACCAATTGAGCTATACCTTGGCCCTGAGTTTGGATTATTCTACTTAAAATGATATTCTCCAGTTCCATCCATTTTGCTGCAAATGACATAAAGTCATTCTTTTTTACTGCTGAAAAATATTCCATTGTGTATATATACTACAATATTTAGTCCAATCCTTTGACAAGTGAGCTGATTCTATACCCTTACAATTATGAAGAGTGCTGCATTAAATATGGAAGTGGAAGGGTCCCTGTGGTATGATCACATATCTTTCTTCGGGTGTATTCCTAGAAATGGTATACCTGGATCATATGGTAGTTCTATTTTTCACTTTCAAAGGAATTTTGATTTTCATAGTGGCTGAACTAACTTTGTTATAGACCCATCAGCATTGTAAAAGGGTTCCTTTTTCTCTACATCCTCACCTGAAATTATTGTTATTTATTTTGCTAATCTTGGCCATTCTTACTGGAGTGAAATGGAATCTCAGCATAGTTTCAATTTGCATTTCCCTAATAGCTGGGGATGGACTACAAAGGTTAGCTCAGTTGATATAGTGCTGCTCCACACTTTCTGAGGACCAGGGTTTGATCCCTAGCACTGAAAAATAGGAGAGGGATGTGGCAATCCACTACCAAACATTACCAAAACAATCAGCTATTGAAAATCCTAGGAGGGTCACTATGAGTCAGACAGGACTTGATAGCACATAGCAACAACAAAAATGGCTAGGAACATTGAGGATTTTCATGTTTATTGGCCATTCAAATTTCTTCTTTTGAGAAATATTGCCGCAGACCAGGTGCAGCCTAGGATCCAGGGATCCCCGAAGGCAGATGAGGAGTCGGTGATGGGTAACAGACACAGCAGCTCGGTGGCAGTATGATCTTGTTCCATTTATTTCCAGATAGCCCAGCCTTTGTATACAGAATTATAATTCAGTAAATCTTATGAAAGGTCAGAAAAAGGACAAGGAAGTTGGTTGCATTGATGGATTACATCAAAGTTTTGTCAACAAACACTAGATTAAATTGTCACATGAGTGTCAGATGGTGATCAAAGTGGGAGATGAACTTAGAGGTAAATTGTGTTTACTTTAAAGAGATAAACCAAGATGACTTAAGCATCTACATCTCCTGTAACACTTAACTATTCTTAACTTTATGCAGGAATTTAGGGTGGTCAACTGTCACCTGTGTGTCACCCATTGAATCCATTGTTATGACAAAGGGGTGCTTTATCTTATCAAAATGATTTGCTTACTGTAGAATTGTTGGTTCAAAGGCTTTTAAGGAGTTTATGCTGTTGGAAGTCATTCAGGAATTTCCTGCTCAAGAAAGCCTGAGGCTAGTCAACTCCCACTCTGAATTAGCATTGCACACAGAGCCAGAAGATTTAAATGACCAAATAAAATTTAAGAAAAAGAAAAGATGGGGTTCCAAGTCCTTTTCCACGAAGAGACCTTTTTGGAGGTACTATTCCCCTCTCAGAAGACTTTCCCTCCGAGGCTAGGAGTACTCCTCCCCTTTCAGTGGATTTTCCTTCCAATGCCTTTACTAAAGATATTCTTCCTCATGTGGGGACTCTGTCTGCCCATCATGAGTGGATCTTGACCTGGCAAAATATCTGTTCAGTTCCATTGCCTATTTATTGGTTTTCTTTAATACTTTGGAATTTAATTTGGGTTCTTTGTATATTCTAGGAATTAATTTTCTGTCAGATGTATAGGATAGATGTATAAGATGTAAAGATTTTCTCCCATTCTGTGTGCTCTCTCTTTATTGTTTGCTTTCCTATACAGAAGCTTTTTAGTTTTATGTAATCCCACTTTTTTTATTCTTGGTGCATTATCCTGGGCATTTGGAATCTTGGTATGGAAGTTCTTGCCTATGTTCCTGTGTTGGAGTGCATTTCTTATTTTCTAGCAGTTTTAAGATTTTCAGTTTTATGTTGAGGTCTCTGGTCCATTTTGGGATGATTCTCATACAGATTGAGAGATGCAGCTCAACTTTCATTCTTGTATACAGGGATATCCAATTTTCCCAGCACCATTTGTTGAAAAGGTTATCTTTTCTCCAATGTACATCCTTAGCTCCTTTATCAAAGATGAGGCGGCTATAGTTACAAGAGTGTTTATCTAGGTCTTATAGCCTGTTCCATTGATCTTCATGTCTGTTTTGGTGCCAGTACCAAACTGTTTTTACCAATATATCCTTGTAGTATAGTTTGAAGTCAGGTATCGTAATACTTCCTGAACTATTTTTTCTGCTTAGGATTACTTTGGCTGTATGCAGTCTTTTGTACTTCTATATAAATTGCAGGATTATTCTTCCTCTATCTGTGAAATGTACAATTAGAATTTTGATGGGGATTGCATTGAATCTTTTGATTGTTTTTGATAGTATAGCCATTTTCACAATATTTGTTTTTCTAATGCATGAGCAAAGGAGGACCTTCCATCTTCTATTATTTTCTGCAATTTTTTATAGTATTTTGAAGTTTGCATTGTAGAGGTCTTTAGGGTCTTTGGTAGACTGATCCCTACATATTTAAATTTTTGGTGGGTTATTGTGAATGGGACTGTTTTTATTTCTTTCTCTTCTGGTTCACTATTGGTGTAAAGAAAAGCTACTGATTTTTGAGTGTTAATTTTGTGTCTTGCTACTTTACTGAAGGAACTAATAGGTCTAAGAGTTTTCTAGTGGAATTTTTAGGGTCTTTTAGATATAGGATCATGATAGTTGAAAATAAAGATAATTGGGCCTCTTCTTTTTCTATTTCTATTCCTTTTACCTCTTTCTCTTGCCTGATTTCTCTGCTAGGACTACAATCACACATTAAATAAGAGAAGAGAGAGTGAATATATTTGTCTTATTCCTGATCTTAGAGATAATGCTTTCAATATTTCTTATTTAATATGATGTTTGCTATAGGTTTGTCTTATATGGCCTTTATGATGTTGAAATATGTTCTTTCTATTTCCAGTTTTTTCAGGATTTTATCCTGAAATGATGTTGAATTTTGTTAAAAAGTATTTTCAGGGTCAATTGAGATGATGGTGTGATTGCTGTCTGCTAGGGTCTTGATATACTGAATTACATTAATTGATTTTTGTATGTTGAACCAGCCTTGTATTTGTGAAATGAAGTCCACCTGATCATGATGTTGATCTTTTTTATGTGTTGCTATATTCAGGTTGCCAGAATTTTATGGAGGGTTTTTGCATCAATGTTCATCTGGGAAATTGGTCTATAGTTCTCTTTCTTCCTAGAGTAATTATCCAGTTATGCTACCAGGATGATACTGGCTTCATAGAATAAGTTTGGAAGTATATGTTCCTTTTCTGTTTTGTGAAATAATTTGAGGAGAAAAGGTATTGCTTTTTCTTTGAAGGTTTGATAGAATTCAGCCGTGAACCCATCAGGACCTGGACTGTTCTTTCGTGGGAAGTTTTTTATTACTGTCTCTAATTTGTTGGATATAATGAGTCTGTTTAATTTGTTTATGTACTCCAGCCTTAGTTTGATATATCTATTTATCTATCTATCTATCTATCTATATATATATATATATATAGGAATTATTGGGGCCATTTTGTGGACAAGAATGTCCTCTATTTTAGAAAAAGTTTCATGTGTCCTGAGAAGAATGTGTATTCCACATCTAATGGAATATTCTGTAGACAACTATTTAGGTCTAGTTGGTCTATGGTGCTGTTTAAGTCCATTATTTCTCTGCTATTTTTTTCCTTTAAAAACATGTCTTTTGAAGAGAGTAGGGCATTGAGATTTCTCATAATTATTATGTTAGGACTGATGTTTACCATTATCACCAATAAATTTCATGTTATGAAGCTTCTTGTTGTTGTTAGGTGTCATCGAGTCCGTGTCTGACTCATAACAACCATATGTACAACAGGCAAAACTTTATTGTTACTGCTTCTCTGCTATTCATAGGAATTTCAATGGCTTTTATGGAGCTAGGTGTTCCTATATTTGTGAATAAATTTTAAGTATATTTATAAGTTCTTGGTTGAATGTTCCTCTTGGTAATATGCAGTGACCATCTTTGTCTCTTCTGATTACTTTTGGGTTGAAATTTAAATAGTCAGTAATTAGTAATGCTACTCTTGCTTTTTTTTTATTCCAACATACTTGGTATACTGTATTTCAGCCTTTAATTTTCAAACTTTTGTGGTATTTGTGGATGAGACTTTTGAACCCTACATATTGATGGTTTTTGTTTTTTAATCCAGTTGGTTATTTTAATGGTGAGTTGAGACTATTTACATTGTAGATAGTTACTGGAGGAGTTTATTATTCTGCATCATTTCAGTGTCTGTTTCTATTCTTTGATTCACATTTAGTCTGTTAAATTTCTGAATTTCCCTCATGTCTACTATTCATTGCTTTCATTTTGCACTTGGGCTTGTCTTACTTTTCCGGTGTGTGATTTCTTATTAAGGATCTTCTGCAAAGCTGGCTTGGTGGTCATGAATTGCTTAAACTTGTCAGTATCATGGAATGTATTGAAATCTCCATCTATTTAAAAAAAGATAGCTTTCCTGGATAATCTTTGTTTGGCAATTTTTCATTTTCAAGGCTTCATTAATACCTGACCATGCTTTCCTTGCCTTAAGGTTGTTGTAGAGAAGTCAGTTGTTATTCTGATGGGTTTCACTTGATAAGTGAGTTGGCTTTTCTCTCTTGCAGCTTTTAAAACAGGTTCTTTGCTCTCTAGATTTAGCATTCCAATTATAATGTGTCATGGAGAGTCTCTCTTCTGGTCTATTCTACTTGGAGTTCTGGATGCTTCTGCAGCATAGGTAACTATTTCTTTCCTTAGCTTTGGGAAGTTTTCAGCTATTATTTCATTGAAAAGATTTCCTATATCCAAAGTGTTACATTTTGCACCTTTGTGAGCCCCCTGAATTTGTAGGTTGCAT
Source organism: Pedetes capensis (assembly GCA_007922755.1). Classification (NCBI taxonomy): domain Eukaryota; kingdom Metazoa; phylum Chordata; class Mammalia; order Rodentia; family Pedetidae; genus Pedetes; species Pedetes capensis. Next base: position 23,656 of record VMDO01022362.1, on the reverse strand, counting down.
CTCTTCATTTTACCAAAGACCTCTTAAAAGTATTGATCATAATGCCTCATCTTTCTCTCTCTCTTGGCATCTTAATAGATAAGATCTTCAATATTTTCATCTGTATCAGAAATCCTGGTTTTGGCTTTGTCCAGTTGGAATACTGGATTCTACTGTAATTTTATATTGATCTACTTTTTTTTTTTTTGGCAATTCTAACATTGTTGTTTGATTCTTCTTCAGGATATTGATATCTTTGCTGAATTTTTCTTCCAAGTTAAATTTTTTTTTGTCCAGTTTTCCAGTTGCATCTGTTTGGTTGTGGTATCTTTGAGGTTTTTCAACATATTCATAAGCAGACTTCTAAATTCTTTTTCTGGCATCTCTAAAATTTGAGTTACTTTCAAATCACCTGTTGAAGAATTTGAAAGGTATTTGTTAGTTGAGGCTTCCTCTCCAACCTGATTTTTCTTGTTTCATGTGTTTTTATGTTGAGCCTTTCCCATTGCTTGGTCTGGGTACTACCATTCTATGTACCTGGGGTTCCCCTGAGCACACTGCCTTCTTTTGGGATCTTGGATACCTGTTTAACTCAGAGGGGTGAAAGCTTTCTGCTGCTAGAGAAATAGCTTTGTCCACTCACCTTTATAGTTTTGATTATTCTTGCTTGAGGCCAATGATCTTTAAGGAAATATTTCTTCCTTATATATAATACTTGTATGCCTGCAGCCATCCCACTGTGATGTCCAATCCCATTAGATGTTGGAAGCTAAGTAGGGTATGGCCTGGTTAACACATGGATGGGAGACTGCCTGAGAATACCAGGTGCTGGAGGATTGGGAGAAAGGCTGGGCAACCCATGCCCAAAAACAAATCAGTTATTGAAAACCATTTGAATAGTAGAGAAGCATGACAATGGTGTTTCATCTGTTGTACATAGGGTGGCTATGAGTTGGACACTGACTGAATAGCACCTAACAATAACAATGCAATATTTTTAAGTATGTGGCTGTGTGAACTTTCCAAGAGACCTGGCAAAAGTAAGGGTGGAAGAAGTCCTGTTTTGGTTTCACTTAATAAATTTGGGAGATACTGATTAACTTGTTGTTAGGTGCTGTTGAGTTGTGTCTGACTCATTGCAACCCTCATAGAGTTTTCAATGGCTAAGTGTTTCGGGATTGCCTCAGAAGTGGATTACCATATTCTTCTCCCATTTTTGCAGTGCTGGGGCTTGAACTTGGGACCTCAGGGACTACAGAGTGGCACTCTACAAACTGAGCTAAATCCCAGACCACTGATTAACTAGTTTAACCTAAACCAACAACCAGTTGGAAACTATGGTTAGAGAGGTTGTTAGTGAAAGGCTTCAAAGTCCACCCCCGTAGATAGAGAGGTAAACTGGTGTGGGGGAAAGGCTAGTAAATGTCCATAGGAATTAACTAACTCATTAGAGGCCCAGACAAAGTAGAAAATAAAAAAATAATAATTATAACAATAAAAACAAACTTAGAAATACACACAAAGAAAAACCCAGAACTGTTCAATACTCACACACTTATACACAAAAATAAATAAAGTGGAATAAAATAAAATCCAGGACCATTCAACTTGCACTGATTAATTTAGAACATGTGACAGTCATCTAGTTCCTTATGACTTCCACTTGCACTCTGAATGTTGCCAAAAAGCTGTTCTAGCCCTTCCTTCCCTCCTCCATTGCAGCTCAGACCTCAGAGAGAGTGAGTTCCTTCCAGGTCCCTCTGCCCATTTGTGAGTTAATCCAGCTCTGGTCCCTCTGACCCATGAACTTTCAGGATCCCCAGTAGGTCCCCAGTTGTAGTGCCCTCAGTGGCTACTCCCTACACAGCCTATAAAGCTGGGCTACTTTTGTCCACAGCCCTCACTGTGGGCATTTAGTTTTCATACCCAGCACCAGCCCAGAGAGTTCTTTGGGACCCATTCAGTGTCCTTGCAGAAAACATGCCTCCTTGGGTTTCCAAGTTGTTGGAGTACTTTCAGTAGCCCCCATATCTCAGGGCTGCCAGTACCTCACCTTCGGGACTGCCAGTACCTCCCCTTCAGGACTGTTTAATTAAATATGCATGATTCAGAACACTTTCTATGTCCACTGGGAGTTTTTCAGTATGGCATTACCTGTGGACTCCTCCCATTGCTCAACGTGTGCCACAGCTGGCCCAGAGTGTTTGTTTACTTAAATGATCAATGGTCCACATTTCTTTAGCCACAGCTTCTTAACTGCTTTGGGATGTTGGGAGGTGGGGAATGGTGATCCTTTTTGTCACTGTGCTCACTTTCCCAGCATTATTTCTGTGCCACAGGCTTTGGCTGCATGTTCCTGCAGTACCCATTCTAAGGTCATTCTTGGATTTTTGCTGATCTGCTCTGCCTTTCAGGGGGATCCCAACTACCTGCATGGGTGTACACATTTCTCCATTGAGGCAGGCTCAGCTGGACCTGGAGTGTTGTTCCCTGCAACATCTTTCACAGAGAGATCACTCAGGACCTGCTGTCTGTATTAGCTGCAACTGTCTGGTCTATAAATTAGCTCCAATAGTTTATGGGAGGTCTTTATTTCACATGTTTCAGGCTTCAAACCCCAACTCCTCTGCTTGGATAGAGGTTACCCTACACTGGCTGTTGCTTGCCTGGAGTGGTCACCTCAGAAGTGGTGCTTTGCTCATTCTGCTTCTCTGTCCTTAAAGTTTACTGCTTTTGGTCTGATGTTGTACAATCTATTTCCACTAATTTAAGGCACTCTCCAGAATCTCTGTTCTGAGTAGTGACTATAGAAACTGTTCCTGACTCTTTCTTCTTCCCTGGTTAAAGTGTGGCCAGTTTCAGTTCATCTTGTTAACCACTTGTTTTGTTGTTGCTGTTGCTGCTGCTGCTGCTGTGTTGTTTTAGCTTTTCTTCCAGCACCCTTTTTACTTGAAAGAATGACAAATTTTGGCTATTCAGAGTGGCTATTTGGCAGACAGTTTCTCAAATGTGAATAAAGTGAATGTGTTCAAGAAAGCAATTGCCTTGTCAATGACTAAATTCAAACTTTGAGATGAAAACTAGAATTTTGGAAAACTTGTTTTCACTATGAGGAGCTTGATAGCTTTCATATACTTAATTCTTTATGAGATAGGTGGTGATATTGCTGAATATATTTTAGGTATTATATAATGAAATGGGCTACTTTCTGGGAGATTTGCATAATTCAGTGATACAATATCTTCACCTTCCAGACAGGTTTCCCTATTACTAGCATTTACTTTTGTTTGTTTTTGTTTTCATTTTGTTTTTTTATAGTACTGGGAGGCTGAACCCAGGACCTTGTGCATACCTTTCACATATGCACTACAACTGAACTGCATCCTTAGCTCCTTTTCTATTTTGTATTTTGAGACAGGATTTTGCTAAATTATGCAGGCTGCCTCTGGCCTTGAACCTGTGATCCTCCTGCCCTGCCTCCCAGGTTGCTGAGATTAAAGGCATGCACCACCACACTCAGCTAGCATTTCATTTAATACTATATCTTTGTTATAATTTATGAACCGAGATGGATACACTAAGTGTAAGCTTTATTCAGTTTTCTTAGTTGTTATCTAATATCCTTTTTCTCTTCTATAACCTCCTACAGAATGCAATATTACAGTTACTATTAATGACTTGTTAGGCTCTTTGAATGTGACATTCCTTGTATTTGAGGACCTTGGTGGCATTGAGTGGTACTGTTTATGTATATCATAGGATGCTTCCCAATTTGGAATTTGATAGGTTTCTCATGATTAAGCTGCATTTGTGGGCTTTTAAGTGAAGTCCAGGGAAATAAAGTACTATTTTCATCATACTGTATCATGAATATACACTATTAATGACTTGAAAATATTGATGTTGAACTTAATTATACAGCTACTCTAATATTTGTCAGATTTCTCCACTATCAAGTTACTTTCTCTCCTACACTCCCTCTACTCTCTCCACACTATGCTCTTTGGAGGAAGTCACTGCAGCACACACTCAAGAATGGGAAGTTATGCCATCACCAGTTAGGGTAGAAATTTTTTTCACAGATTTGGAATGTCTATCTGCACAGGAGGTTGTTCTTTTCTTCACTTATTACTTTCTTTAATTGTTTATTTTAACACAGATTCATGGATATTTATTGGATACTTTTGGTTACACTCTAGTATACTTTTCTGTTTTGTTGTTTTGCTTATTCCAACATTGAATATTAGAAACTCCTTCAGTTGGCCCCTGTGTCCTTTTCACATATCCCCAATAATGTGTATGTGTCTGTGCATGTTTACACATGCATATGTGTGTGTGTGAGAGAGAGAGACTGAGATAGAAAGACAGGGAGGGAGTTTTGAGCAATTCTTTAATTTTCAACACGAGGCTCATATGTATATTTACTACTTCAGTTCTAATGGTATTCAAAATTAAGATCTGAGCACTATGTGCAGTTTTTCCTACTGGAGAGCCTTTTCTCTTAGGTCCTACCAGCAGATAGAGCACAGAAATATATGTCTGTACATTCACCAATACATATACAATCCACTACCTATACATTTTCCTATATGTAACTAACTGAATCTATATCAAAATAATTTGCCATATTAAAATAATCAAAAATGATCTTGTCATTTGATAATAAAAACGATTACCATTTACTCCAGTTTTACTATGTGTCAAGCATTGTGGGTGCTTTGCTAGTTAATTCCATTAACCATGCAATCAGCTCTGCATGTGAGTAATACAAAGTCAACTAGGTAAGTGGTAGCACAGATAGTATCCTTCAGTCTGTCGTACCCCAAAGCCTGTGCTCTTCTCTAACACATGTGAACATATGATCATGAATAATTGTTGACACAGACATGTGTCATACCATTTTTACAATGAATTAAAGAATTAAAGCTGTTAATTGACTGGTTGCAATTTGGTGACTTGGGATTAGAAAGAATAAAGCCATTTTTTCCAGATTTCCTCAATTGCCATGCACGTTGTTGTTGTTGTTACTGTTCTTGTTGTTCTTGTTCTTGTTCTTGTTCAGTGCTCACGAGCTGTGTCTGACTCATAGGGACCTTCATAGCATTTTCAATGGCTGTTTTGGGATTGTTATCAGGAGTGGATTGCTGCCTCCTTCTCCTGTTTTTGTGGTGCTAGGGATGGAACCTGGATCCTCAGAAAGTATACAGAAGTGCTCTACCAACTGACCTAACCCACACCCTGGTGCCATGCACATAGTTGCTCAGTAAATTCCTCTTACACTAATTTTGTACTGGGATCCTGCACTCATGATCCTTTTGAACCTCAACAGCACTTAGGTTGTATAAAAGCAGAAGTTTGCACTGTTACCCTATAAGTCCCCTTCTAGGCTCCAAGGAGGCCTCTGAGGCTTGTAGCCAGAATTGACAGGAACTCAAAAGGATGGATTCACTAATTCCAAGTGATCTAATCAAATATTTCCTCTATTGTTGCAGTGTATGGGTTAGCTCAAATGATAACCTCACTTTGAGGTTCTTTCTGCAAAAAGCTCCACAGAGAAATTATATCCCAAATGGGAGGACCTTCCCTGCTCCAGGATAGGGAGAATTAATATAGTAAAAATGGCTATCCTACCAAAAACAACTTATAGATTTAATGCATACCCCATTAAAATTCCACTGACTGACTTTACAGAAATAGAAAAAAATGATCCAAAAATTTATATGGAATCACAAAGACCATGTATAACCAAAACAATCTTAACCTGCAAAACTAATGCAGGTGGAATCACAATACCTGACTTCAAGCTGTTCTATAGGGCAATGGTATAAAAAACAGCATGGTACTGGCACAAAAAATAAGCCTGAAGACATCTAGAACAGAATAGAAGACCCAGAAATACTCAACACACCTATAGCCACCTTATTTTCAACAAAGGAGCAAAGCAAGTAAACTGGAAAAAAGATAGCCTTTTCAATAAATGGTGCTGGGAAACATGGACATCCGCATACTGAAAATTGAAAACTGACCCACATCCTCAATATGCATGAGAGATAGCTCAAAATGAATAAAAGATCTCAACATAAAGCCAGAAACTTTAAAACTTATATAAAGCAAGATAGGGAATACACTCCATCATATAGGCATAGGAAAGTAATTCCTTAATAGGACTCCAGTTGCTCAAGAAATTGCAACAAGAATAGATAAGCGGGATTACATGAAACTTAAAAAGCTTCTGTATGGCAAAAGAAACAATTAACAGAGTCAAGGAAACCCCCACTGAATGGCAAAATATTTTCACATCCTATACATCAGACAAAGGTCTGATTACCAGAATTTATAAAAAACTCAAGAAAAAATTTCCCAAGAAAACAAATAACCCAATACACAAATGGGCAAAGGAACTGAGTAGACAGTTCTCAAATAAAGAGGTCCGTAATGCCATGAAACACATGAAAAAATGCTCAATATCCCTAACCATTAGGGAATTGCAAATTAAAACAACTCTGAGATATCATCTTATACCAGTAAGAATGGCCAAGATCAATAAAACTAATAACAACAAATGCTGGTGAGGTTGCAGAGAAAAGGGAACACACTCTTACATTGCTGGTGGAGCTGAAAATTTGTCCAACCACTGTGGAAATCTATATGGAGGTATCTTAAAAAACTAAAAATTGATCTACTGTATGACCCAGCTATAACATTATTGGGAATTTACCCAAAGGGAGATGTGTCATCATACCACAGAGACTCCTGCATCTCCATGTTCAATGCAGCACTTTTCACAATAGCCAGGCTATGGAATCAACAAAAGTGCCCTTCAACAGAAGAATGGATAAAAAACTATGGTACATATACACAATGGAATACTACTCAGCAATCATAAATGAAATAATGTCAATTGCAGCAAAATGGATGGAATTGGAGAAAATTATTTTAAGTTAATGAACACAAGCTCAGAAAGAGAAATACCACATGTTCTCACTCATATGTGGGAGCTGAATCAAAATTATAAGGAGGGAAAAAATCCTATACAAAGGTCAGAACATAATTTTAAAAAGCTAAGAATGGTATTAGATGGTCTAGAAAATTCATGTAATAGTTTTGATGATGTAAAAAGAAAGTTTACCACAGAAAAAGTTTCTATTTTAAACAGAACTGGAACCCAAGAATATATAGAAAAATATTACCATAAAAAGACAAGTAAATGGAAGCGAAGTCTTTGGTGGGGGTGGTCAGGGGGAGAAAGTGCACAAGAGTATAAGGGGGAACTTATATGTATAATATACAACAAAATGCATATATGGAAATGTCACAATGAAAAGCATGTCAGAATGAATCACGTTAAGGTATACTTTAAAAATTTCCAATAGAAAAAAAGAAACTATATCCCAGAAGTTCTCATTGGTGTTGAAAGGCAGGAGATCCACTGCTTCTAGAGAAGAGGGATTTGTGATGTTTGTGCATCCTTCCAGGATGCATTTTACACTCAAATCCAATATTTGTGATTGTATATAGACTGACAACAAGTGTTTTACTTTGGATTTACATCTACCAGGCAGAAAAGGTGACTGGTGAGACACAGGGAAACTAGAGAGAAAAAGATGTTTTATTTCCTTCCTACAAAACCCCTGGCATTCAATAGCCCATGTGTTTCATGATTGTGTGTCACTGCATGGTTAAGTGGTAAATATGAGTTCTTACTGATGCCAAAAATACTTAATGCATTACATCTTGGATCATTGGATCCAATGATCATCTTGGATCGAACGTCCTCTCCTTGATTATCTGTACATTCCCACTCTTTAATGAGAATTCTGGCTTCCATAATCTTCCATCTATTTACTTAATTGTGCCCTGCCAGTGTTCATATGTAGAACTATGCAAAGTATACCTTCAGCCTACACCTATTTTACCATCCTCTTCAGTGAGGTAGTTTCAAACATGTTATATAATTATTTTCTTTTGACCTAATCTGCATTATTTCCTAGGATTACCCTATGTCCTAAGTGAATTTTAAAAATTTGCATATATTAATGTTTCCTCTGTGCTCTAAAATTCTATAGATTTGACACATACAGAATGTTATGTATCTACCATTTCCATAACATATAAAATCATTTCATGACACCCAAAATTGTGCTTCATTTCTTAACCTGTCTCTCCTTCCCCAAACCATTGGCAATAACTGAACTTTTTATTATCTTTATACTACAAAGTCTAAAGACTTTGTCTTTCGCTAAATGCCAGAAAATTAGAATCAAACAGTATACAACCTTTTCAGCTTTGTTTCTGTTATTTAGTAATGTGCAGTTAAAATTACTCCATGCCTTTTCATAGCTCATTTATTTTTAACCTCTAAATAATATTCATTGTGTAGATGTACCACATTTTGTTTATTAATCACCTACTGAAGGATATCTTGGATCTCTCATGTTCTTGATTATGAATACAATTATGTCATAGAGAAATCCTAGGAAATAATGCAGATTAGGTCAAAAGAAAATAACTATATCACAAGTGAAACTACCACAGTACCTATGTTCAGGTTTTTTTGTGGACATAAGTTTTCACCTTAATTGGGTAAATATCTAATATTGCTCTTATTGGAGCATATGGTAAAAATATGCTTAGCCTTCTGAGAGACTTTCAAACTATTTTCCAAAGTAGCTGTAATATTTTACATTCCAAGTAGCACCAAGAGAGATTTTCTCTTGCTCTATATATGTACACTAGAATTTGGTACTCAGCTTTTTTTTTTATGTTAGCCATTGTAATTTATTTGCAGTGACATCTTATTGTTGCTTTAAATCAATAATAACATATGATGCCTAACGTTTTCATACAGTTTCATCTTTCTATCTTATTTGGTTAGATGCCTATCATATTTGCTCACTTTTTAATTAGACTACTGTATTATTTGATTTCATTGTTGAGTTTTAAGATTTTTTTCCATGTATGTAGGTCCTTTATCATATGTGTTTGTAAATATTTTTCCTAATATGCAACTTGTCTTTTCTTTCTCTTAACAGTGTCTTCACAGAGCAGAATTTAAAAATTTTAATAAAGTCCATTTACCAGTATTTTCTTTCACGAATCATGCTAGTCAGTTAATTTTGAAACACTCTTATGTGACACATTTTTGTGTGTTTTGCTGCTGAGGAAAAATACTCAGATATGTTAAATAAGTAGTTTTATCTCACATAATTATGAAGTATTGGAACGGAAGTTGTAGGTAAAGTCAAATAGCTCCATACTTTCTATTACTTACTGTCTCTCTGGTTTTATGCCTACAAAAAGATTTTAAGCATTCTATGTGATTGACTCAATGCTCATTTCATTAGTGTTAATTATACAGCACATGGGGTAGTCAAGTACATGGACTTTTGGTTTTGACAGTCCATTTTCCCATCCCTCAAGTGAAGACTATTTTTAAGTGTTTCAGAGGATTGTAATGGGAAGCAAATGAAATTACTATATGAAGGTAATTTTCAGACACTAGCCTCAAGTCCATTAATATATCATTATCATCATTGTATTCATTATTATTATTCCATTATATATTGTCACTATTCCTACAAATACCTGATGTACTACTGTCCCTGCTATATGACAGGTATTCAGTGTATTTTGTAATATGCACAGATGAATGCATTTCTTGTAAACCCTTTGGTTCTTTTTTTTTCTATTTTCCATTTACTGTTGTAATTTTTCTCATTATCACTAACTTTATTTTCTTTCTTGTTGATACTTTTATGACTGGTTTCTCTTTGATATTATTGACTTGTGATCTGTACACTATGCATTTCAGAATGTTTTGGCTATAATTATGTTTCATGTATTAAGCACTGAAGATTTTTTTTCCCAAACAGAAAATATCTTATTCTGATAAGGATGACAAGATTTTGGAGGGGAACACTGAGAAGATCACTCTTTGTAGAAAATAGAACCAGAAAATCTTCCATCTTTGTAGTATGTAATATCTCTTAAAGTGTGCTCCATCTTCACCAACTGGAGTTGAGGCCTTTTTTGCAAAGGTATCATTAATGTATGGGAGAAGGACATGGCAATCCACTCCCAAGGCAATCCTGAAAAAAATATCAGTCATTGAAAACCCTATGAGGGTGGCTATGAATCGACATGACTTGATGACACCTAACAACAACAATATCATTAATGTGGCACTATGGTCTGGATACGACATACCCTTCCCAGGTTCATGTGTTGAACACTTAATTCTGGAAACTTAGGAGGCAGGGCCCACTTCTAGTGAGTAGGTCACTGCATTAGAAGTTGTACCTGTCCCCAGGCCTTTCCTCACTCTCTGCTTCCTGTCTACCACTAGGTGAATAGTCTCTTCCTCCACATGCTCTTGCCACTGTGATATTCACTTCACTTTGGGCCCAGAATTGATGGCTCTAAGGACCGTGGACCAAAACCTCTGAAACTGTGAGCCAAAATAAATCATGCCTCTCTTAAGTTGTTTATGTCAATTATTTTGTCACAATGACACAAAGTCACTAATATCTGTTGTTTATTTATCTCCTTGCACCTACTATTCTCATCTTCTTTTAAACTCTGGCATTCAAAAGATATTCTACCCAAAATATGAAATTTATATTGCCTCTTTTGCTGTGGATTTACTTATATATTGGGCCTGGAGCAGGATCATCCCACTAAAGAGAGAAGGGAATTAAAGAGCACATGCCCAATCTGAGAACTAATCTAGAACTGTGGTGGGGAGTAAGGATTGGGCTAGCTGCTCAGCAACATCCAGAGGGCAGGAGGGACTCACAAGGAAGCAGGTGATTGACACATAGACTGAACCAATCAGCATATGTTGATCTGTTTTTGTGTGGTTTTTTCTTCCTTTTGTATGTTTGTATGTTTCTGTTCTTCAATTTCTTGACTGTTAGTGTTTTATTGCTCTGCCATAATGGCTTTTCTTTTTTGTTTGTTTTTTGCTTTCCTGTACATCTTGACATCACTTTCTCTCTTCCTCTCACTAGTCATAATTGTTAATCATTATTCTTTCTAGGTTATGCCAGTCAATCAATATTTCCCAAATTTATTCATCAAAAACAAACAAAAAAAAGACATCTCCCACCTCTATACTATTTTCTATAATGCTGGAATGTGCATATAATTTAGAAGAAAAATTCACTAAAGAAATCAAGATCATGAAAAAGAACCAAACAGAAATTCTGGAACTATAAAACACAGTCAATCAAATTAAAGTTACAATGTTGTTGTTGTTGTTGTTAGGTGCCATCGAGTCGGTATCTGACTCATAGCGACCCTCTTACAACAGGGGAAACACTATTGTCAGTACTTCTCTGCTGTTCATAGGGTTTTCAATGGCAGGTTGATTTTGGGGGGAGGGGGTTGCCAGGTCCTTCTCCCAAGCCTACAGCTTCTGGTGTTCCCAGGTGGTCTCCCATCCAGGTACTAGCCAGGCCCGACCCTGCTTAGCTTCTGACATCTGACCAGATCAGATGCCACAGGGCTACAGCTGCAGGCAAAGTTACAATAGAAAGTTGTATATCTAGAGTGGATGACACGGAAAACACGATAGCAGAGACTGAAGAAAAAATTGAGGAGCTTATATATTCAGATACCACAAAGGACAAAAAGATGAAACACCATGAACAATATTTTCAAGAGGTCTTTGATAGAATGAAGAGATGTAATATATGAGTACAAGGAGTAAAAGTAGCTGAAACTATAACTACAGGCATAGAAAATCTACTCAATAAAATAATAGCTGAAAACATCCCAAAGCTAAATGAATAACCATATCCTCAAACCACAGAGACATCCAGAATTTCAAATAGAGTAGACCAAAACAGATTCTTTCCATGACATCATAGTTGGAATGCTAAATTTACCAAGCAAAGGAACAATTTTAAAGGCTGCAAGAGAAAGATGTCAGTTCACTTACGAAGACAAATCTGTCAGAATAACAATTGATTTTCAACATCAATCCCAAAGTCAAGGAAAGTGTGATCAGACATTTTTTCAAGTCCTGAAAAGAAATAATTGCCAGACCAAGAATACAATGTAAAAGTATCATTTAAAATGGATGGACATATTAAATCTTTTCATGATAGAAACAAGCTTAAGCAATTCTTGACCACCAAACCAGCAATGTAGAATATATTTAAAGAAATATATACATAAGAAAAAAAAAAGACAAGCTCAAATGCAAGACAAAAGGAATAAATAAAATACAAGAAAGGGACACATGAACAAAACAGGGTAATTTAGAAGCAAGGATAACTAACCTAGTGAGTTCCAGCATGTAAAGGGGACAAAGTCAAGAACAATCAACAATCTATCAGAGAAATCTATCAGAGAAACAACCAACAAAACTATTCAGAATATCAAACTCCTCTCAATAATCACCCTAAATGTAAAAGATCTCAACTCATCATTTAAAAGGCATCAATTATTTAATTGGTCTAAAAGAATACCCTTCAATACATGGAATTCAAGAAGCTCACTTCATCCATAAGGACCAAAATAGACTGAAAATAAAAAGCTGGAAAAAAGACATATACCAATATGTGAAAATGAAAAAAAATAAAATAAAAAAAGCAGATATAGCTATAATAATTTCTGCCAAACGACTTTAATCAGAAGAGACAAAGAAGGTCAATACATATTAGTAAAGGGAAAATTAAGCAAGAAGACATTAGTCAATATCTATGCACCAAACATAGGAGCACGTGACTTCATAAAAAAAGAAAAAAAGAAAAAAAAAAAACCTTTTCTGGCATTACTGGAGCACATGTATCCAGACAATAATCATGGGAGACCTCAATACTCCACTCTCAGTAGGCCAATCATCAAAGCAAAAAATTAACAAAGGAATGAAGGACTTAAGCAATACAAAGACCAAATGGACCTAACAGATGTCTATACAATGTTCCACCTATCAGATGCAGCATGCATATTCTTGTTAGTGATCACAGGGATCTTTTTCCAAAATAGAACACATTTTATTCCATAAAGATGGCCACAACAATATGAAAAAAATTAAAATCTTCTCCTGTATCTTATCACATCACAATGGAATGATACCAGAACCCAAAAACAAGAAAGACTTCAGAAATGTTACAAACACATGGAGACTACATAGCACACTTCTGAATGATTAATGGGTACTCAAAGAAATCAGATAGAAAACTAAAAATTTCTTGCAATCAAGTGCGGATGATTAACATCCTATTTAAATATACAGGATACAGCAAAAGCAGATTTAATAGGGAAATTTGTAGCAATGACTGCCTTCACCAATGACTTAGGGAAGGCCCAATGATATAACATAATGACACACTTTAAAACACCAGAAGGCTGACAAAAAGCCAATCCCAAAAAGAATACACAGAAAGAAATTATCAAGATCTGGCAGAAATTAACGAATTAGAAAATAAAAGAACAATACAAAAAATTAATGAAACCAAGAGCTTCTTCTTCAAAAAGGACAACAAAATTGAGACTCCCTTAGTCAGACACACTAGGAGAAATAGAGAAAGAGGAATAAGAAGGTGCATGATATTATAGAGAAACGAAAGAAAAAAGTAAAGAAAGAATAGAAGAAAGTTCATTTAGTGCTCATGATTAAAAATATGTAATATTTGTTATGGTGTTTGTGTATAAGCTTTACATTCTCATTATGATTGTAGGCTCCTGGTTGTAGGGCACTTTTATATTATAAATCCTAAATGTCTCCCAAAGACTCATGTGTAAGAGTCTTGGTCACAAGCTTGTGGCACTATTGGGAGGTTGTTGTTGTTAAGTGCCTTTGAGTCAGTCCGACTCAAATCAATGGCTGATTGTTTCAAGATTGCTTTACCAGTGGACTGCCATGTCCTTCTCTCCTTTTTATGGTGCTAAGGATAGAACCTGCGTCTTCAGAGAGTGCAGAGCAGTGCTCTACCAACTGAGCTAAACCCTGGCCCATTGGGAGGTAGTGGAACCTTTAAAATGTGGGGCTTATTTGGCAGAAATTAAGTCACTGGGTGTGTGCCCTTGAAGGGGATATTGAGATGAAGTTCTCTTCTGGTGTTTCCCTTTGTTTCTCTGCCACTGAGAAGTGAACAATTTCTTCCCACATGTGTTCCACCATGTGTTCCTCACCATAGGACCGAAAGCAACCATAGACTAGGTGTCTGAAGCCATGAACCAAAATAAATCTTTCCCTAAGTTGATGTACTCAGGTATTCCCAGTGTGGTGGCCCACTCCCAAAACAATCAGCCATTGAAAACTTTATGAAGAGCAGAGAAACACTGACCTAGTACCCAGCATGGCACAGTGTCAGAGAGTATTTCCTTTTGTTGTACATAGGATCATTATGAGTTGGACCCAAGTTGATGGCACCTAGTAATAGCAACAATTATTATTTCATAGTGCCTGGATTGAACCCAGGGCCTTGTGCAGTGTGATTATTTTACATAAGTTGTTACATAAGTATCAAGAAGGCAGGAAGTTTGTCTCTGAGGTTAATTGCTATATCTTGAACTTACATAACAATACTTGATGCATAGAAAGTGAGTTCAATGCATATTGCTGCCTGCATAAAAGAATGAATGGGTAGTAATGTTAATATTAATGAGAAATTTAATACAAATTATCTTGCAAACTACTTAATAGCCCTTCAGATATGAGAGATTTTGCTCTTTAATTATTATTAGTTGGATAACAAGCTCATCCCACAGCAAATCAACAAATATTCTGTACAGTTCCAAGTCCAAATAACAAAACAAAGCATTGGTATTATGACTTTTGCATTCATTGCTTTGGGAAAATTGTGATAATAAAAACTTCAAACTGAAGGCTTTTTCTGTTGTTTGTTTGATGTCTTTAATGCAGCGTTACATATGTCCAAGTAAAGGTAGATCGAGAAAGAATACTAGGAAATAATTAAGATGCAGAGGAGAAGAAACAGTCTCTAAATCAAGGTAGGCTGCTATCAGACATAGAAGACACTTATGAGCATGCCAAGCTCCTGATAAGCAACTTCAAACAAATCTGCAACCAGTCACATTATGTCACTCTGCCTAGGATTTACTTTTTAGAAACCCATTTCCTTTTCCTGCTATTTGTTTTCTCATTCACTAATTTCTGAATGTCATTCCACAGTCATGGCTCTTCTCCCTCCACTAGTTAAACCTACTCAGGCTCACATTAACTAACACTCCTGGTGTTGACCCACCCCAGACCCTCCCCTTCCTCTGCAGCTGCATCCTGCCTGTAATGCTTCCTTGGTCTCCACACCTCATCCCCACATTGCTCATTTCATTCTTGTTCTGTCCAATGTGATCCATAATATGCTCTTAAATTGGTGGCAGTTGTATAACAATTATATCATAATTGTGGTAAACATTATAGAATTTGTACTATAGTAAAACTATATGTTTATATCCTCATCTTGGGATATCACTACATAGATTATTTGTATTTTTTACTTAAATTATTCATTACATTGAACTTATTGCCTTAATCACAACATACACATGAATACTATATTTTACATCTTGAGTACTTTTTGGTGTGAAAATTGGCATTTTTACAGTTCTCCTTCAATGGATGATTTTTTGTGACACCAAAATAAGCATTAGAATGTGTGAGGCACTGTAATGGGACCCAGGAGAGCTGGATTTTCAGGCACTCATACCACCAGCTCTAGGGAAGAGAAGGAGGCTTTTAACTCTCTTGCACCTGTACCAGGGATTTAGGCTAAGCCATCAGGAAGGTCTTCCTGCTCCAGTGCTCTCTACTCCCACCTTGGTTGCCCTTTTACTACACAGGCTCCATATGACACAAAATAATGCCAGACTAAGTTGAACTGACATTTGGATATTGTTATTTCTGCCTCTGAATAGAAGACTGAATTCTCTATTTATAGAAATGTGGGTACTTGATCCCTGCTTTTCCCAAATTATGGTAGAGCTAATAGGACATGAGATCATTCAGACAGATAAACTTTTTAAAAATTTTAATTGTTTTCTGTTGTAAAACTTATGTGTACACACATGCATATGAAAAACTATCATGTCAAACTCCTGATTTTATACATCTGATATTTAGATTGAGAATAAGTATATTTAAGGTTAAACAGTGAGTAAATCCAAAGGAAATAATTGAATAAATATATTTTATTTCTTTAACCCAGGTGATAACTCATGTCAGAAAATAAGAAGGGTAATTATTAAAATCTGAAGACTGAGAAACCCTGACTCCATCCATCCTAAAAGGCTAAAATAGGATTCAGATTGGCTGACTTTTTATAAATTTCGTTTCTCCTACATTCCTCTAATGCTTCTTTCCAAAGTTTCAGGGATTATATTTATTCTTTTGTTTAGTCCAATCTTTCACTGAAAGACACAGGAGAGTTCATTGATGATGCTTGTTTTGACTATTGTACATTTGGGTTTATCTTTATAATTCCTGTTAGTTTTCTTCATTGGAGAATATACTGTACAAGGATCCTTCAACATTAATAGGTTTTCTACCCTACTGAATTTTACTGTGACTTTGCCCTATCTCTAAAAATTGATCTGACAGCATAGACAACACCACCACACAAGAACTGACAGTCAGTGACAGTTCCTGGGAGGAAGAAGAGCTATGGAATGTAGCATTAAGTAGAAATCTTTTGCAGAAATGCACCTGCAAGGCCAAAAAAGCTCTTATTGTTTTAGGAAACACAGCTTCATTAATAGTCTGGGGGTTTAAAGCTGAATTCATCAATATTTTGAAAATTTCAAGTTCTGTTCAAGTTCTCTTCATCAAGTTATATGTATCCAAGTTTTAAAGAATATTTTAAAGGGCCATTTCACTGCAATATTTGTAGGAAGGTTATCTGAAATTCATTATCTTCTCAGCCCTATTTCCAGAGTAACTTTAATCAAAAAGAGTTTTATACTGAAGATATACAATTTCTATTTAATTAAATGGACTAGGGCATATACATGAACTAATATTTCTAGAGGTATCTCTAAGGCTTTTTACAAGGGCCATTATGTTTTACAGTGTCATAGAAAAAAAGGAAGCTAAATCATGATTTTTACTAGAGCTATAGAAAAAAAAGAGCAATTGCCTTGCATTGTAAACAGGATTATTCCAACTTCTGCCTTAACCAAAAAGTTTAAGGGCAGCCTTTTAATCAGGTTAACACATAAAGATTCATTCAGTATTTTCTCAGTTGTTAGAATATAGCAATATTGCATTTTACCTGCATTGGGCAGGTAAAATTAACATCTACATGCTCATGGAGTATTGTGAAGCAAAACAACCAACTGGAAGCTGAGTGCTATGGCACACACCGTAATCCCAGTGATTGGTGAGGCTGAGGCAAGGGGATTGCTATTTTGATGCCAGAGGCAGCCTGCACAATTTAGCAAGACTTTGTCTCAAAATAAAAAGTAAAGAAGGGGCTGGGATGTGGCTTAGTGGTGGAGCTATTACCTAAAATGTGCAAGGACCTGAATTCAATCCCTCAATATTGTCAAGTTGGTGTTGTCAAGTTGGGTCCAACTCATAGCAACTCTATATACAACAATGTCAAGTAAGAAGCTGGAAACCCTTAAACTCTAACAGACCTCTATTTAGGAGAATCTGCCTGGGCTATGTCTAACAAAGGAGAGAGCAGCAGCTGGCAGAGCAAGGGGCAAGGATTTTATGGGTTCTAGGTGGGAGGGGGAAGGAGGATTGATATGTCACATTGGAATAGGTAGGAAGTGGGTGCGTAGATGTTTCTGATAGGCTGGAAGAGGGAAAAGAAAGTAGTCATCAACTGCCAGCCCAGGGTATATTTTGAGTTAGGTTTTGGTGGGCTTTTTTGGCAGGTTTTTTGAGGAGTGGTGCGTAATGGGTAGAAGAAGGCACCATCTTACAGGAAAGTGCCACTTTGTAATAGGTCCTGCCCAACAAACAGAACAAAACACTATGGGACTCTGTGCCATGCCCAAAACTATTGTCTGCTTCTCTGCTATTTTTAAGGTTTTCAATGGTGGATTATTTCCATAGTGGATTACTGGATCCTTGTCCCTAACCTGCATCACTTAGTATTCCCAGGGGGTCTCTCATCCAAAGACTAACCAGGCTGGCCTTGCTTAGCTTCCCAGATCCGGCAAGATTGCATGCTACGGTGCTATGGCTGCAGACAATCCCCTAGTACTAAACCAGAAAAAGAATCAACTTGATTCCAGGAGATTGAGAATGTTCATGTTGTATATTCTGAATTTCTCAGTTCTTCAATGTGAGTATTACTTATTTACTACTCTGTTTAAGCCAATCTTAATAGTGGAAAATACAAATGATAGTGCAGCAATATTGAAGGAGTTTGATAAATATTGTTCTCTGATTTCACTTTGGTCTTTACAATATTCCTTAGATATTTTCCTGAAATTTCCTTAAATATCCCTCAGTTACTGTAACATGAGGGGTACTTACAACCAATAACAGACCTTAGTGTTTTACATGGATGATATTTTATCTGCAACCATTTTTGATATTTTAATCTAGCTACTCTGTTGATCATAAATCATTTTAGAATTTTCTTTTACTTCAAAAGTTATAAGAATTAATCCAAAGTAATGTTTATGTATGGAATGCTAATTGAATTTTAGCTTTAGGGTTTCATTTAAATTGGTCCTAAATCATCTTATCTTCTATTATCCATTCTTCTGTCTTTATATTTGGCCTATGGATGTAATTTTGTCTCTGTTTTTTGGAAGATCAAATGCAATAGCTTTGATAGGTACACTGGTGTGGGCTATATTATTAGATTCCACTTTGTTTTAACTTCACTACAGATAAATCTTTTTTCTTTTAGCCTCATACTTTGTTTTTGCTTTAATTTTTAAAACAGGGGAATTTTTGCTGAGAAAAGCCAGTGTCTTTTTCTTAATTGATACTAATATAAAATATGAAGGAAATATGATGTGTTGTATTAGCCAATAAATTAATTAGAATTTATTGAGCATTTAGTATGTGGTAATACCATGCTACGGGAAACACGTGTAATACTTCTGGCAGTTAAGCTGCTTTTTTGTTTGATGTAATAGTAAAATAGAATAAGACAAATGGAGATTATTCTTAAACAATTTATTACTGAGAATTAGATTATCTGGAGAAAAGTTTCAAAGTTATAAGTAAGATTAGAACAAGTAGAAAAATTACTCAGGGGCATGAAAGATTGAAGAAAATAGAGGGAAGAGGAGCATAGATTTCTCATAGATTTGGCTTAGGTTCATTTCAAATGCTGAACTAAGTCAGTGAAAATAAAAGTAAGCTTCACTACATGCCAGGACTGTAGAACTACCATGAGGGAGTTATTACTGGAATTTGAGTTTGCTTCCACTTGATGGTGCTATTTTGTTGTACAAGATTTGATATCTAAGATTAATTGATTACATTCTAGAAATAAGAAGTCCTGTGTTAATTTGATTATTTCATAAATAAAATAAATATTAATACTAATGTATTGAAAATACCATTAGAATACTTAAGACTATGAAAATAAAGTCACAGAGGTGATACCAATTTAAGCATGACTAGATGAGATATAAAGTATAGACCTAGTAAAATCAATTTGTTATATCTATATTCAATTGTTCCTAAAATAAAGCTATGCCATAGTCTACATTTTGTTACAAAATTACCTTCTTTACATTTTTTTCCATTAAATCCAGAAACATCAGTATTGAATTCTTTATAGAAAAGCAGAGTTTTAACAATAACTATGGCTCCTAGCAGGTTTGGCTACAGATGCATTCAGCTTATCATCTTTATTTTATTCTTGTTTATATTATTACTCATACTTAAAATACACATGTTCGTATCTGAGCACGTGGAAAGTGCAGAGCAGTATAAAAGAGCAGAAAAATTGCAATCCATTTACTTATTTTCCAAATGTATACCTAACACTGTACCAGCCAGCACTAACAATTCAACATTGAATCAGATACCATGGCTAATCTCAAGCTGCCAAAGCCTAGAAAAGAAGGCAAACCCGTAGGTTGGCTTTTCAGAGTTGAATACGTGGCTACTATAGGACCTTAGTGCGCTGTGTTATCTAGACTGAGGATAGGCAACAAACCACTGAATCTTAGCAGCTATTATTATTATTATTATTATTATTATTACCATCATCATTATTTCCCTTCTTACCTTTGTTGGTTTGTAGGAATGAAGGAGTCACATGAGCGTTTTGACTGGAAGCCACTTGAAAGTAAATATATAAAGATAGGATACCGAGGCCTAGAATGGGAGTATAAAAAGAAACATGAGTGAAGAGTTGGCTTTGAACAGGCAGAGAGAAAGGTCTCTCATTCTCAGAGACTGATAATCCTTTTGATGTGGTAGAATGCAAATAAAAAATGAAGGAAATACTAGTACTCTTCAAGCAAGGAATAAAGACTTAATGTAGTCATTGAAAGGAAGAGGGGAATGATTTGGTAAGGAATTGAAACTACAATTACCCTAGGGAGTTGATGGTCTGAGATTTTTAACAAATGAATTTGCAGTGCTCCTGATCACCATTGTTTTTGCAATACATTAGGAACATCGATGAAAAAAGTCAAATTGCTAACAGATCTAAAATCTGCTAGCAATTACTATTATGGTAGTATTACTCCAGTGTTGGTCTATACTAAGTTAATGCAAAAGTATGGAGAAGAAATAGAGTGGGAAACTGCTGTGAAACTTTTTATTCTCATCCAGCAACTCAGGAGGAAGAGGCAGGAGGATGGCAAGTTTGAGGCCAGAGGTAGCCTGTGTAATTTAGCAAGAAGCTGACTCAAAATAAAGCAGTAAAAAAAATGGGCAGGAGGTGCAGCTCCATGGTGCAGTCCTTTCCAAGCACGTGTGAGGCCCTGAAATTTCGTTATTCTCAAATATAAATTAAAATGACAGTGAAATAACTGACTCTATCTTATTTTTTCACTCTCTGAGGACCTGGATTCTATCCCCAGCACTGCAAAAATGGGAGAAGGATGTGGCATTCCACTTCCTAAAATAATCCCGAAACAATAAGCCGTTGAAAACCCTATGAGAGTCTCTGTGAGTCAGATCTGACTTGATGGCACCTAACCACCATCAGTTTAGAATATTGTGAACTATGATAAACTCTTTTAGATAATATTCTTCTTGATCCATATTTCTTCATCATACCATCTCTTCAGAACACATTTCTAATAAGTATCTTTTCTCCTCAACTCTGCATCTTTAAAATCTAGAAGGCTAAGCTTAAATGTTGTTTCTTTCATGAAGCATCCTGGACTTTATTTACTCCTTGAACACTAATGTCACACAAAAATAACTGTCCCTCATGTAAAGCTCCAGTATTTTATTATAAATGTCAGTTTCAACATAGGAGATGGTATTGAATTTCCTAGTGAACAGACATAATTTCCTCTATTATCTACAAACCCTTAGGATCGGGTGCCTGTTCCTCCAACTTCACGCTGCCCAGTGCATGCTTTGGACCTGTTGTTGTTGTTGTTAGGTGCCGTCCAGTTGGGTCCCACTCATAGTGACCCTATACACAACAGAACGACACACTCTCTAACACTGTGCCATGCCCGGCACCATGTCAGTGCTTCTCCCCTATTCACAGGGTTTTCAATGCCTGGTTGTTTCAGGATTGCTTTGGGAATGGATTGCCACATCCTTCTCCCATCTGAACCATTGGCAAAGAGAAAACACCAGGTGTCAATTTAGTGTGCAGTCTTTTTATATTTTGCCATTTTCAAGTTTTGAGAAAGGTTGATGGGTTGATTATAATTTTTCCATAGGAATTATATTCAACAAAGCCCTTATTAGTTCATATACAAAATTTGATGCCCTCTATGGACAAGCTAAAATGTATCCTAAGCTTGTTACAAGGTTTCTCTTGGCACTGAATCTGTTTATAGAATATTAAAATGAACTGTACTTTTGTGTTCTTATTTACATTTTTACTATATAATAAATTAATCTGTAATTTCACTCAAAACATGATAAATCAGATCTAATCCATCTATTCCAATTGATTTTATTTTTCCTTAACATATACATTGTGATGAGGATCTTACTTTATATCAAATTTGAATATTTGGCCCAACAAATATATTTTAATTTCTCAAATTAGAAAGAGCTGTAGGAAAATTTCAGGTAACTTTATTAGGAAAATAATATTTACATGGATTTTAACAATAGCTTGTCATAACAACAACAATGAAAATCCATGAGTTTTAACAGTGAATTTCACATATATCATTAGAAATGATTTCTTTTTTATTTTATCTTTTCAATATTATCTCTGGATTGTAATTTTAGCCCCAGTAGCAAACAATCTATACTCTTTGTGTTTCTGCCTGCTTTCCACCACTATAGCCAGTACTTCCAACATGTCAGTCACATATGCAAACTGCTGAAAAGAATGAGGATATTTCAAATAATCACCATGGCATATTGGGATATTTGTTTGGGTAAATTGACACAGCTTTCACCAGTTGTGTTTATATTATTTGCCTGCTGATTTTGTTACTGTGTTTCTTATCACTTAATATACAGCAACCAACTCAGGCTCCTGCAGAGATGCCCCAAATCAAGTAGTTTCCAACTATAGAAAAGCATTTTAAAAATTCAAATAAAAATTTATTTTCTCTAGTTTTCAAAGCATATGACACAGCATGCCCAATTTGTACAAAATTTCACCCAAATAGTGTTATGGTAACAATGTTGATTTTTCAAGCAAGATTGCTTTGAGGGGAAAACAGAAAAGAAAAAGAAAAAGAAATACAGAGGCATTCTTTTCTTTGGGATGAACCCTGAAAACACAAGCATCTTCTCCCCAGCCATGCCAGGTGAGCTGCTTTCCTTTCCAGAGGAGCGGCAGCATAACCTAGTGGAAAGACCTCAGACCAGAGCCAGTGGATTAAAGTTCTCAAATCCTATCTGGAGACTGGTGATCATTCACTGAGGTTGTGCCTCTAGCACAGGGTGGGAAAACTAGTCAAAGCAATCAACTCACTGAGAGGAAAAGAATTGAATTGCCATTAGGTAGTTTGTAAATCTAATAGAATGTTTTAAAAATCATAATCAAGTCAAATCATACATGTAATCATATTCAGAATATTTGCCCTTTAGCTCAGATAAATGGTAAAACATTAGGGATTTAAACAAATTTATGTCTTGATAGCAAGATTTTGACATTTTACTTTGTAAAATATTCATTTAAAAGCATGATGTATATATATCTTCCTGTGAGTTTATATATATTACATACTATATTTTCTATAGGTCCACTTGAAGCCACAGAGTATATTTTCTTGAATTTAAACTTCTTAACTGATTTAACCTGGCATTACTTAAAAGATATACTTTACTTTTTCTCTTGCAAGGATTATAATTCTTGGTAAATAATTTTATTTTATGTAATCTAGTGATATCTTTATATAAATCATTACAAAAGATTTATCCAGGAAATATTTAAGACAAAGGGGGGGAATGTATTTTTAAAGTCTCTTTTTCACCAGGAAATATATTTAGATAGTGTATCTTCCCTTGTATGCCATTAAAATTATTTACAAATACATGATTAAAACATAAGAACACTTGAGAGTGACAATGAAAACAAAATTGCATTACAGTTCCAAATCTCATCCAGATACTAGGAAATAAAAC
>VMDO01022361.1:14811-33705 GCA_007922755.1 Pedetes capensis | reverse complement strand
TTTTTTTTATTAGAAATTTTTAATGTACATCATAATGTGATTCATTTTGACATGCTTTTCATTGTGACAATTTTCATATATGCAATTTGATAAGCATTATTCATATAGGTTACCCCTTACCCTCCTCTATGTTTCCCCCCTCCCCCCTTCCCATCTAAGTTTCCCATCCAAGTCTTCTCTTTTACTATATAGTATTTTTCTATATATCCTTGGGTTCCATTTCTGTTTAAGATAGAAACTTTTCCTGTAGTGGTCTTTGTTTCTATCTTGTTAGAACAATTACATGCGATTTCTAGTCCATTTATATCGACCTCATTCTTATCTTCCCTCCCCCCCTTTTAATGTGATCTGACCTTTGAGTAGGATTTTTCCTTCTTGTAATTTTGAGTCAGCTCTCTCATATGAGTGAGGAGTTCTCCTTTCTTGGGAACTCTGCTCAGGGAATGCTGGGTCTTTGGCTCTATGGTAGAAATGATTTTCAGGGTGAGTCAGAGATTGAAACAGAGTTGTAAGGTGTATTAGGTAAAGGTAAGCGGTAGTACAGCTTCAAGGTGAAGCATGGGGTAGAGAGAGAGAGAGAGAGAGAGAGAGAGAGAGAGAGAGAGAGAGAGAGAGAGAGAGAGACCCATAAGGAAATAATAGTGCACATTAAGACATAGATGCAGGCCTCTTAAGAGAGAGAGAGAGTCACACCTCAGTGTATTCACAATGAATATATATGATTTTGGGGATTTTGAAGTTACATTGCTCAGTGGGGTCCTGGCAGGTGCATGGTATACATTGACAGATTCCTATCCAATGGTACCCTATGGTATAGATTGACAGACTCCAAGGGTTTGTTGTTCAAATTCCTTGATTTGGATAGTTGAGGAGCTTCTCACAACACCTAGTCACAAGGAAATGACCTAGGCCTGTTGATTTTAATTACAGCCCATAATCTGGTTTGGTGAGACCTTTAGACCTTAGTTGTTGTTGTTAGGTGCCGTCGAGTCGGTATCCGACTCATAACGACCCTCATAGGGGTTTCAATGGCTGACTGTTTCGGGATTGCCTTGGGAGTGGATTGCCAGGTCCTTCTCCCACTTTTGTGGTGCTGGGAATTGAACTCGGGTCCTCAGAGACTGCAGCACAGCACTCTATCCACTGAGCTAAATCCCAGCCCTTAGACCTTAGAGAAGGCCTGTCTTCTCTTGTAGGCGGTTCACACAGCAGCTTTCCTTTTCTGGCTGTGCTGGAATATTTTTCTGATGAGACTCAGACCAGATCCTGGGGTGAAAACCCTTTCCTTCCCCTATCCCCCAAATTTTCCCTGTGTTTCTAGCCTACCTCAGCCTGGTCTGCACAGCGAGACCCTCTCTCAAAAACCAACCAAACTGATAAAAAAACTCTACAGCCCCTTCCCACCCACTCCACGTCCACCAGCCCCATCCGAGTCACCGCCACTTTTTGCCAGCGTGACTGCTGTCCTTTCTCGCTTCCTCCCTTCCGTCTCTCACCCACTCTCAAGGTGCAACCTGTCCACACTGAAAACAGGTCATGCCATTCTGCTCAAACCCTCTCTGGCTCCCTGGTACATGTGGGGTAAAAGCTGGACCCGGTTTGAAAATGTCTGAGTCAGGAGGTCATGGATAGACTCCCAGAATCTGCATTTCTAGCAAGTTCTTTGGGGATGGTGAAGTTTCTGGTCTGGCGACCACTGTGGGAGAATTACTGAGCCAGATCTTTGTGTGCTAAGAGGAGGGAGAGGCCACAGTTTGTTGGTAAGTGGGAAAAAAAAGCAATCTGTCTAGAATAGATAGCAACAGAGACATTCTTTCCAGGGCCACTTGTGTGACCTGTCTGTGTTCCCAGGCCACTAAGTAGATTGGTGACTCTTGTGCCCTTCCTGATTCCAGTGGGCAGCATTCACCTTGTGGTCTTTGGGAATGGCTCTCCTGGGGTTGTGCAGGGCACAACCTGCACAGCTGCACCAGGCAGCCATGCCCTGTCCTCAGTGTCTCTCATCCCCCTCTCTGTGTGGTTCAGCTGCTTACCCAGACGTCAGAGCTGGGGAGGAAACCCACAGAGGCAAATGACGGTCACACCTTATTCTTCCTCTACTACCCCCAGAAGTGACTTCCCTTCCCAGAGACCCAGTTTATTCATCTATGAGATGAGTTCAGTAATACTTGCTGCCTTGCCTTCACAGATAAGTGCCCGCCCTGACTGCCCCCGTCCTATTCACAGCTTTATTTTCCTTCTATCTAAGCGGGAACATATTTGACTATTTCACTTATTGTTGGCCTCTTAGCTCACATGTTAGCCCTGAGAGCAGGGAGTTTTGTTTGTCTTGTCCAATGACATATTCCTGGCTCTGGTATACAGCTGGCTCACAGGGACTGTGCGATGATTTGAATGCGTTCCCCAAATTTCCTGTGTTGGAAACGTGAAGTCCTATGTTAATGGTATTTGAGAAGTGAAATCTTTGAGACATGGTTGGGTCCTGAGCCTTCATGGATAGATTCATCCATTCAGGGATTTGTGGAGTAATGAGTTCTTGAGGGAATAGCTTTCTTTTTTTTTTCTTTTTTTTTTTTTTTTTTCAGGGTCTCACTTTGTAGCCTTAGGCTGACCTTGAACTTGCTATGTAGCTCAGGCTGGCCTCAAACTCTCCATCGTCCCCTCTCAGCCTCAGGTGTGCTGGGATCACAGGCGTGGCCACCGTGCTGGCTCCTCCCCTGCCTGGAGATGTTGTTGTTGTTGTTGTTAGGTGCCGTCAAGTTGGTATCCGACTCATAGCGACCCTCATAGGGTTTTCAATGGCTGAGTGTTTCGGGATTGCCTTGGGAGTGGATTGCCAGGCCCTTCTCCCATTTTTGTGGTGCTGGGAATTGAACTCTGGACCTCAGAGACTACAGCGCAGCGCTCTGCCAACTGAGCTAAATCCCAGCGCCTGGAGATGAGATCTCTCAAAATTGAGACAGGGTCTCCTGTGGCTCAGTCTGGCCTCCGACTCAAGATCCTCCTACCTCAGGCTCCCCAGCACTGGGATGACAGAAGGGCGCCCCCATGCCAGGCATGAGCCTCCTTTTTAGTAGAGGCTGAGGGGGTCCAAGTCAGGGTGAGCCTGGGAGGAGAGCAAGAGTATCATTGTATCTTAGGGTTCTTGTTGTTATTAGGTGCCTTCGAGTCGGTATCCGGCTCATAGCGACCCTCTGTACAACAGGGGAAACACTATTGTCAGTGCTTCTCTGCTGTTCATAGGGTTTTCAGTGGCAGATTGATTTTTGGGAGGGGGTTGCCAGGTCCTTCTCCCAAGCCTACAGCTTCTGGTGTTCCCAGGTGGTCTCCAATCCAAGAACTAACCAGGCCCGACCCTGCTTAGCTTCCGAGATCTGATGGGATTGGATGCCACAGGGCTACCGCTGCAGGCCTTAGGGTTCTAGAACGCCAATATTTCAGCCTGGCATGTGCTTACTCAGAGCTGGGGACCACAGAGGGATGATACTATGGTAAGGGTGATGCTGGGCAGCGAGTGCGGTGGAGAGGCCAGGCTGGGTCTCAATCACCCACGATCTGTGCTCTTCCTCTTTTTTTTTTCCTATCAACCACCAGACAGGGAGCCCTTCCTGTGCCCACAACCCACACCCCTTGGTTTGTTGCCTGCTTGTGTCTGTCTCCCCCGCTTCCTCCTTCTGGTCTGGGCTACACCAGGTGGAAGGGGAGAGGCTACATTAGCATTTTGTGGGCAAAGCAGTCCCAGAGGCCCCGAGTGGAGCTTGGGGTGGGGATGGAAATTCGGTGGTGTCTGAGCCTGGCCATGGTCTGTGGGGTGGGAGATCAGACGCCCTGGGTGCTTCAGTTCTAGGAAAGCACCTGGGGAAGGTGCTTCCTTCCAGCTATATTGTTATTAGGTGCTGTCGAGTCGGTGTCTGACTCCTAGTGACCCTGCATACAACAGGTGAAACACTATTGTCAGTGCTTCTCTGCTGTTCACAGAGTTTTCGATGGCTGATTTCTGGGAGTGGGCTGCGGGGTCCTTCTCCCAAGCCTACAGCACTGGTGTTCCCAGGTGGTCTCCCATCCAAATACTAACCAGGCCAGACCCTGCTTAGCTTCCGAGATCTGATGGGATCGGATGCCACAGGGCTATGGCTGCAGACTCCTTCCACCTATGGGCTACTGAAAACATTCCCCTCTAAGCCAGGCTGCACCCTGGAGCTTATAACCAGCACCCAGAGAGTCTGCTACCTGCCGCCTATTCCCCAATAATAGGGAGGTAGAGTTTGTTGCAGGAGACAGTTTTAATTCAAGTCCGGGCATGAAGATGCCTCTGTTGTTGTTGTACCTTCTGGAATTTCAAATACTACATCAAAACGGTCTTGTATTTCTGGAAAGACAACTGCGCTTCCACCATTTCCCTTGCCTGCCCTGCCTGCCACATGGTGGCGCTAGCATTCATTTGGTTATCGTCATCTTTTGCGTGAACGTCACACTACATATTGCTGCCGTAATTCAATTCTACTTCAAAAAGTAATATATGGATTCCAACTCTTCAAATGTCTGTACATTTTTTTTGTACCCTCGGTATATATCTGACAGTACTGGGGCTAGACCCCAGGCATTGTGTGTGCTAGGTACTCACTCTGCCGCTGGTTACACCCCCAGCATGCACCCTATGTTATGTTTTTCACTTTCATTCAATTCAAAATATTTAAAATTTCTCTTTTGACTTCCTGTATGGCCCGTGGGTGTTATTTAATTTCCAGATATTTGGGGATTTCCCAGACATCATTCTCTTATTGATTTCTAGTTAACCTGATAATGAAATCATACCTGGCATGATTTCAATTCTGTGATCTTCTTTATTTAAAGAAAAAAATTTTTGGTACTTGGGAGTTTGAACTCAGGGTTTGTACATACTTTGCAAGTGCTCTGCCATGGGGCTGTCCCCCCAGCCCAACTTTTTTATTTTTAAGTTTTGAGTCAGGGCCTTGCTAAGTCACACAGGCTGCCTCTGGCCTCCAACCTGCGATCCTCCTACCTCCAGCTCTGGAGTTTCTGGGATTATAGCCAGGGGTGCGCTACCGCTCCCTTTATATTGCAACCCCTGCCGTGTTTACTTGATTTCCCTCTCTTTATTTTTCTCTTCTTCCTGAGTATCTAACATAATTGCGAAGGTATTTGACTTATTTAATTTATTCATTGTTTTTCTCCCTGGTGCTGCTCCCAGTAGAGGGATTTTTGCTACGTGCGCATCTGTGCATTTGTGGTGCTGGGGGTGGAAACTGGAGCCTCATGAATCCTAGGCGAGTCCTCTACCACCAGCTTCTTTATCTCATCCCTAGCTCTAAGGTAGGGATTTCTTGAGAGGGATTTGCTATGTAGCCCACACTGGGCTTGAACTTTCAATCCTCCTGCCTCACCCTCCCGAGTGCTGGTATTGCAGGCATGGACCACCATGCATGGCTGACATGTTGTTGTTGTTGTTGTTAGGTGCCGTCGGGGCGGTATCCGACTCATAACGACCCTCATAGGGTTTTCAATGGCTGAGTGCTTCGGGATTGCCTTGGGAGTGGATTGCCAGGTCCTTCTCCCATTTTTGCGGTGCTGGGAATTGAACTCTGGGCCTCAGAGACTGCAGCGCAGCGCTCTACCCACTGAGCTTAATCCCAGCCCCTGGCTGACATAGGGATTATTTATTTATTTTTGGTACTGGGGGTCTAACCTAGGGCCTCACACATACTTTGCATGTGCTCTACCACTGAGCGCACCCCTAGCCCAGTTTTTATTTTTTGTCATGAGTCAAGGTCTTGCTAAATTCCACAGGCTATCTCTGGCCTCGAACCTGTGAGCCTCTTGCCTCTGCCTCCTGAATTGCAGGGATTACAGGTATGCACCACCACACCCAGCTTTTTTTTAAAATCAATCTATCCCTAGTGCTTAGTGCAGAGCCTAACACATAGTGGGTGGTCAATAGATATCTATTGAATGATCTAGTGAACGAATGAATCACTGTTTGACATAGTAGGAGACTAATATTCAGAAATGGTGTTCTGTTCTTCTGAGGTCACACAGCAAGAACAGGCCAGAGCAGGGATTACCCTGGGTTCATAGCCTTATGTTATACACAAGTAATGGGGCTTGATTCCACTGCCAGTGTCTGACTGTCTACTGTGTGCCCAACAGGGGATGCTGCTCATATAGTCATCGCCTCTGCACAGTGAGACCATGCAGGCTTTGTTGCACATACCTTGTCCTAGGCTCGCCCATCTCAAACCACAACCTGGGTGAGTAAATCGCCATTTGGCCTTCTGATGTACACATCCCGTCAGCCTTACCTCTCCCCTTCCCTCTTCCCATAACCCTCAGCAGCCTGCTGCTTAGTAGATGTGGGGGAGTAGACAGGCTCTTTCCCCTACCCCCAGTCAAGTCTCTACCTCCCCATCTGTAGAATGGGGATGGTCACACCTGCCCCTCGTGTAGGTTGGGAAGGTCGATGGCAGGCAATGTTGTCATCAGGTGCCGTTGATTTGGGTTGGACTCATAGTGACCCTATGTATGACAGGCGAAACTCTACCCAACACTGTGCTGTGCACACGATGTTTTTTGTGTTTGAGCCCAATGTTGCAGCCACTATGTTTCTTCTCATTCTGAGTTGCGCCATATCAGCAAAAGGAGGCCCCAGGGGCTTCACTCCATTCCCATCATTAAGGTCGAGTCTACCTTGAGGAGGCAACTCTTCCCCAGTCCTTTTTTGAATGCCTTCCAGCCTGGGGGACTCATTTTCAGGCACTATATTTGATAGTGCTTCTCTGCTATTCATAGGGTTTTCAATGGTGGATTTTTAGGAGTGGGTTGTGGGTCCTTCTCCCAAGCCTACAACATCTGGTGTTCTCAGGCAGTCTCCCATCCAAATACTAACCAGGTCTGACCCTGCTTAGCTTCCGAGATCTGATGGGATGGGACACCACAGTGGTACCACTGCAGGCTGCCTTCCAGCCTGGGGGACTCATTTTCAGGCACTATATTTGACCATGCTTCTCTGCTATTCATAGGGTTTTCAATGGCTGATTGTTTCAGGAGTGGGCTGTTGGGGCCTTCTCCCAAGACTACCTGGTGTTCTCAGGCCATCTCCCTTCCAACGACTAACCAGGCCTGACCCTGCTTAGCTTCTGAGAGCTGACAGGATTGGACACCAGAGTGGTACGGCTGTAGGCTTAAAGGCATAACAGGCAATAGGCACAGAGACCAGCTCCCTGGGGGTGAGCTTTTAATGGAAAGGAAAGCTGAATTTCCCCTCCCACCTTGTTGAGGGCAGGGGCCCCCCCATTCCCCGTGCTGAGGACGACTTTCCACTTGTGGAGATGGATTGCTGATATCGAGACTCTTGGGTGGAACATAGATTCTATTTTCTCTACGCCCTGGTTCAGAATCTCCATTCTGGCAGCCCCACCTGACTTTCTGGCTATTACATGGGTCTGATGGATTTTCCTTTGTTTGTTTAAGCCAATTTGAGTTGGGCTCCCTCTTACATTTTGTGGAAAGTCCCTAGAAAGGGGTTTAAACTTTTGCCCTTTGGGGGTACTTCTTGTCGTTTCTTATGACAACTGTCTTGTGTCTGTCATCTTGTCATGCTGTAGGGGCTTGCGTGTTACTGTGATGCTGACAGCTATGCCACCTGGTATTTCAGACACTAGCATGGCCACCCATGGTAGACAGGTTTCAGCTGAGCTTCCAGACTAAGACAGAGTAGGGGGAAGGACCCGGCAGCCCACTCTTGAAACAATTAGCCATTGAAAACCCTATGAATAGCAGAGAAGCACTGTCAAATACAGTGCCAGAAAATGAGCCCCTCAGGATGGAAGGCACTGAAGAAATGACTGGGGAACAGTTGTCTCCTCAAAGCAGAATCGATCTCAATGATGGGAATGGAGTAAAGTTCCCACTACCTCCTTTTGCTGATGTGGCATGACTCAAAATGAGAAGAAACACAGTGGCTGCAACATTGGGATCAAACATAAAGAAGATTGTATGCATGGCACAGTGTCAGGGAGTGTGTTGTTCTATTGTACACAAAGTCTCTATGATTGGATCTAACTTGACCACACCTAACAACAACACGACAACTGTAACAAATTACCGCAAAGTTAATGGCTTAAAACAACAGAATTCAATTCTTTCATAGTTCTGGAGTTCTGAAGACTAAAATCAAATTTCATTGGGCTGAAACCAAGGTGTTGGCTGAGCCGCATTCCCTCAGGAGGTTCAAGAAGGATGATCTGTTTTCTTGTGTTTTCCAGATTGTAGAGGACTTCTTTGCATGCCTTGGCTCCTGGCCCCTTCCTGCATCTTCAAGCCTGCAGTGTGGCACCTTGCCTCTGTGGTCACATTTTCTCCTTGTGTGGCACATCTCCCTCTGGAGGAGGACTGGGAGTTCAAGGTAGCCTGGGCTACATAGGAAGACTCTGTCTCAAAAAAGTATTTTTAACCCAGTCTTTCCTTTTTCTTTTGGGTGCTGGGGGTTGAACTCAGGGTCTCATGAATGCTTTGGAAATTCTGTATCATGGAGATGCACCCTTAATCCATTTTTTACTTTTTATTTTGAGACAGTTTTGCTAAATAACGTGGGCTGCTTCTGGCCTTGAACTTACGATCCTCTTTTTTTTTTTCCTCCCTGTATTGGTAAATGTTGGTGGGGTACAGAGTAATACAGCATTGGCCGTATCCATTATGCAACTATTACATCCCTTTTGGTCACATTTTTGTCAACTTACAAGGTTTATGGAACCTTGTGACTAACATCTGGTAAAACTCATTTGCATATGTGGGTTATGTTCCCCTATTTTTCCCATGTACTCATGAAGTTGTGTTGTGTTGAGATTATAGTCTTCTCCTTTATTCCTCTACCGATTCGTCTCCCTATCCCACCTGCAATTTTCATTTCCCTCCACTAGTTCCCTCCCTCCTTCTTTCTGTTGTTGTTGTTAGGTGCCGTCGAGTCCGACTCATAGCGACCCTATGTACAGCAGATCGAAACACTTGCCGATTCTGTGCCAGGCAAACGATCTTATTTATGTTTAAGCCCATTGTTGCAGACACTGTGTTAATCCATCTGGTGGAGGGTTTTCCTCTTTTGCGTTGACCTGCCACTCTTCCAAACATGATGTTCTCCAGGGATTCTTCTCTCCTGACTACATGTCTGAAATATGTAAGACGCAGTTTGGCCATTTTTGCTTCCAAGGAGCACTCTGGTTGTACTTCTTCTAGGACAGATCTGTTGGTTCTTTTGGCAGTCCACGGCATATTCAATAGATGTCTCCAGCACCACAGTTCAAAAGCATCAATTCTTTTTCTGTCTCTCTTGTTCAATGTCCAGCTTTTACAACCATATGATGCCACTGAAAACACCATGGCATGAGTCAGATGCACCTTCGTCAATGTGACATCTTTGCTTTTCAATACTCTAAAGAGATCTTTTGCCACAGCTTTTCCTAGAGCAATGCGGTCTTTTGATTTCTTGACTGCTGCTTGCGCAGGTGTTGATTATAGAGCCAAGCAAAGCAAAATCTTGGACAACCTCAATCTTTTCTCCCTTTAATGTGAAGTTGCGTGCTGACCCAGTCGTAAGGATTTACATTATCCCTTCTTCATTAAGTTTAACTGTGCATTTTTATGAATCAACTTATGTATAGGATGTTTTCTTCAAGTAAGATTCAGTTCCTATATATGAGTGAGAACATATGGTATTTCTCTTTTTGAGCTTGTGTTTGTTCACTGAAGATGATATTCTCCAGTTCCATCCATTTTGCCACAAATGACATTATTTCATTATTTTTTGTTGTTGAGTAATATTCCATTGTGTATATGTACCATTTTTTTAAATCCATTCTTCTGTTGATGAGCATCTTGGTTGGTTCCATATCCTTGCTATTGGGAAGAGTGCTGAACTTGTGATCCTCTTGCCTCAGCCTCCCTAGTTGCTGGAATTGTAGGCGTGCTCTGCCATACCTGGCTGGGTCTTCCTTTTACAAGGATACGTGTGATGGGATTTAAAGCCCGCTTGGGAAGCCCAGGATCATCTCCCTACCTCAAGAGCCTTCATCTAATCACATTTGTAAACCCCTTGGGTTGTGGAACGTTCCATTGCCAGATTCTGGGGATAAAGACATAGATATTTCTTTTGGAGGGAGTATTCAGCTGACCACACAATAACAGCTTGCATTATGGGGACCCTTTCCATGGAAGGAAATGGGAAAAATGAAATACGAGTGAGGACTAAAAAATGTGGCTAGAAGAGGTCTCCGCATGAGGGCATGCCAATCACGGTTCAGCGCATAAGATGGAGACCACTGCAGGTACTTCCCACAGGAAGGGATTGAACACCGGGAAGTAGGAAGGAAGACAGTCACTAGGAAGCCTAGAGGTTTTGGAGTACGTTGATCAGGTAGCTCTAAAAGGCTTCTTAAACCAGGTATGATGGGCACACCTGTAATCCCAGCTCTCTGGACGCTGATGCAGGAGGATCATGAGTTTGAGGACAGCCTGGGCTATCTAGTGAGATGCTATCTCAAAAAATTCCAAGCCAAATCAAAATAAAATAAGTATAGAAACCTCTCTAAACTTTTCCATCATCATTTATCATAATATCAATGGGACAATTGTGTGTTGCTATAGTTTGGGTGGGGTTTGTTCTCTAAGGGTTCATGTATAAGAAACTCAGTCCTCAGTTCGGTGAAGTTAAGAGATGGTGGG
Source organism: Pedetes capensis (assembly GCA_007922755.1). NCBI lineage: Eukaryota > Metazoa > Chordata > Mammalia > Rodentia > Pedetidae > Pedetes > Pedetes capensis. The sequence goes on along the minus strand of VMDO01022361.1, from coordinate 22,971 downwards.
ACCTTTAAGAGATGGAGCCTAGTGGGAGGTCCTTAGGGTTAGCAGTTGGGGGTGGGTATACTCTTGCTTTCCAAGATTGTGGGACCCCAGTCTCTCTCAGCTTATTGTTTTCTCTTTTTTTGAGACTGGATCTCACTATGTAGCCTGGGCTGGCCTTGCACTCTGGATCCTCCTGCCTCCTGCCTCAGCCTCCTGTTTCAAGATGTGATCCCTCCCTCCCCTGTACCTTCCTGCCATGATGTCATCCAGCCACAAGGACCCTCACCAGAGCCACGCTGATGCCAGCACCATGGCCCTGAACTCCAAAACTGTGAGTCACATAAACCTCTTTTCTTTATAAAGTTAGACTGCCTCATGTATTTCACTATAGTAATGAAAAACGAGGGCACTTTTTCTTTGGCTCCCCTGTCCAATCACAATGTCTCACCAGTTACCTATTTCTGCACACCCACCTTTTAATCTCATGCAGTTTTTCCCCGTTTTGTTACAATGCATGAACTCTGAACTCTGTCCTAAGAAGGGCCTAGTGCTTAATGGCAACAGTGCTGAGGTTGGCAAACCCTGCTCTAAGGTGAACTTCTGCTTGGGCACTCAAAGCTGTGCCCTTTGGCCTATGCAGGGGCACGGCTGCCTCCATCCTTCCTATATTGTCTATTTAAATTAAATTAATTAGTTACTTCATTTTTTGCATTCCTGGGGACTGAGCCCAGGGCCTTGCATATGCAAGGCACGCACTCTTCTGCTCTGCTACACCATAACCCTTATCAGCTCTTCTGTCTTCAATGGATCTTTCTTATTCACATATAACATACTGTAAACTCTATCTTGCTGGGTTCTGTGGCACACACCTATAATTCCAGTTCTCAGGAGGCTGAGGCGGGAGGATGTCCAGTTGGAGGCCAGCCTGGACCCTGGGAGACCCTGTCTCAGCCTTGAGAGATCTCATCTCTGGGTGGGGCTGGAGCTGGCACGGTGGCAATGCCTGTGATCCCAGCGCTCAGGGAGGCTGCGGCGGGAGGATCTAGAGTGCAAGGCCAGCTTGGGCTACAGAGTGAGACCATCTCAAAGCAAAAAACAACAGCGAATGTTATAAAATGTTATGTCATGCTTGGACAATGTAGGAGTCCAGTCATAAGAGTCACAATTTAAGTCAAAGTCACACTTTATGTTAGGAGCCTCTGTTAGTTATCTTTCTTGTGCTTCAACCCCTGGGCTCTAGTGATCCTCCTGCCTCATCCTCTGGAAGAGCTAGGACTAAAGGAGTATTACTGTGCCCGGCTATTTTCCTTCCTTCCCTTCCTTTCTGTCCCTCCGTCCCTCCCTCCCTTCCTTCCTTCGTTTCTTCCCTCCTTCTTTCTCTCTTTCTTTTCCTGGAAACTTGGTACTTGGAGGTTGAACCCAGGGCCTCACACACACTTTGCAAATGCTCTACCACTAAGCTGCATCCCCAGCCCATTTTTGAAACAGGGTCTCGATAAGTTACAGAGGCTGCCTCTGGCCTCCGACTCGTGAACCTCCTTCCTCTGCCTCCCGAGTCTCTGGGATTCCAAGCATGTGCCACCGCGCCCGGCAAGCCCCCATTGATTCCTGTGTTTCTTTACTGGCTTCCTGTCTCTTCTGTCCAGATGGAAAGTTCCACGGAGGAAGGAGCTCATCCACCTTTTCCCACCTATGCTCAGGGCTCCATAGGAACCCAGATGTGGCAGCTCTTGCCTCTTCTGTAAACACATCCGAAGTGAGGGTGAAGTGAGGAGAAAGGGGGGGCTCCTCTCGAGGAGGATTTGCATGTACTTGATGTTTAAAGAAAAAGGGAAGCGAGAGAGGCCCGGGCCTCGTGAGTAGGAGGACCCAGAGGCAGAAGCTGCCAGGCCGTCTGTGCCCCGCTCGGGGCCCACGTTATGTTCGCCATGGCCATGAACACCACCGTGTATACCAACACGGGGCGCCGGGACCCACCAGGTATGGCCCTAGCCAGGCGCGCGCTGGGGGCCGGGTGGTTGTGGCCTGGCTACCCTGGGCCAGCTGGGGCCACAGCGCCGAGCCTGAGGGATGGAGGCTGGAGCCGGCTGGGGCCTGACGTGCCTTTTCTCTGGAAGGGACCATGGAGGAGGAGGAGGAGGAAGAGGATGATGATTATGAGAACACGGCGCCCCCCTACAAGAGCCTTCCTCCCAAGCCAGGTAAGGGCACTCCTGGGAGGCCAGATGGTAATCCCCGGGGGACGGAGGCCGCGGTCGCCAGGGGCATTAGCTGGGCATTGCAGACAAAGGATGCCCATCCTGTGCCCACCCAGTGCACACCAGGCAGCAGGGGTGCAGCCTGCTGGGGCCACAATCTGCTCACGGCGATCTGAGGGTCTGATGGCAGGGGTGGCTCTGTGCATAACCTCGATTTCACAGAGAAGGACAGAAGTGAGAGCTCGGAGGGACCCCAGGTGGGAACTGAGGGTTCTGTGTGTGATAGTGGGGAGTGGTGGGGGTCAGAGGAGGGGAAATTGGGATGGGTCTCTCTCTCTCTCTCTCTCTCTTTTTTTTTTTGGTAGTACTAGGGATTTGAGCATGGGCTGGGATTTAGCTCAGTTGGTAGAGCGCTGCTCTGTAGTCTCTGAGGTTCCGAGTTCGATTCCCAGCACCACAAAAATGGGAGAAGGACGTGGCAATCCACTCCTGAGGCAATCCTGAAACAGTCTGCCATTGAAAACCCTATGAGGGTCGGTATGAGTCGGACATGACTCAACGGCACCTAACAACAACAACAAGGGATTTGAACCCAGGACCTTGCACATGCTAGGCAAATGCTCCATCCATGGGCTGTACCCCCGGCTCCCTTTAATGTTTGTTACTTTGAAATAAGTTCTCCATACGTGGTGTGGGCTGCCTCTGGCCTGGAGCCCGGGATCCTCAATCCTGGGAGTGGACCTCGAGGATGAGCTGGAATTAGTCAGGAAGACAAGCGCAGAGATCCGGTGGCTGCCAAGTCCGTGCCAGGTGGCGGCTGGTGTCTGAGAAACCGTGTGCAGGGTCTGCTCATCCTCCCACCTCTGCATTCACACCCAACGCTCAGGGCTGTTTATTTTCCAGAGAACGGGCCTTGCTATGGTGCCCAGGATAGCTTTGAACTCCTGGGTTCAAGCGATCCTCCCACCTCAGCCTCCTGAGAAGCTGGGAGTACAGGTGTGCACCATGCCAGACTTGTTGTTGTTGTTGTTGTTGTTAGGTGCCGTCGAGTCGGTATCCGACTCATAGCGACCCTCATAGGGTTTTCAAAGGCTGACTGTATCGGGATTGCCTTGGGAGTGGATTGCCAGGTCCTTCTCCCATTTTTGCGGTGCTGGGAATTGAACTCGGGACCTCAGAGACTGCAGCGCAGCGCTCTACCAACTGAGCTAAATCCCAGCTCTATGCCAGATTTAAGGCTCGGTTATTTTATTATTACTGTTATATTATTATTATTATTATTATTATTATTATTATTATTATTATATTTTTGTGGTACTGGGGGTTGAACCCAGGGTCTCGCCTCTGCATGCTTTGCAAGTGCTGGACCACTGAGCTGCGCCCCCAGCCCACTTGTTTTTTTTTTTTTTTTTTTTTACTTTTTGAGACAGGGTCTCGCTAAGTTATGCCGACTGCCTCTGGTCTCCAACTTGCGATCCTCCTGCCTCTGCCTCCCCAGCCGCTGGGATTACAGGTGTGCACCACTGCGCCTGGCAGTTTTGTTTTTTTAGACAGAGTCTTGGTTTGTAGCCCCGGCTGCTCTGGAACTCGTGTGGATCCTCCTGCCTCAGCCTCCTGAGTGTTGGGATGGCAGGCGCATGCCCTCATGCCTGGCAAGGCGGAGGTTTTGTTTAGAGCTGGATGGTCCAGGTGTGCTTGGCCCTGCGTTCCCCAAGAGTCTGTGAAAAGCTGGGTGCCCTGGCCACGCCTGTAATCCCAGCAACTCAGGAGGCTGAGGCAGGAGGATCGCAGGTTCGAGGCCAGAGGCAGCCTGTGCAATGTGGTGAGACTCTGTCTCAAGATAGAAACTAAAGAATGGGCTGAGGGTGCAGCGCAGTGGTACAGTGCTTGCAAAGTATGTGCACGGCCCTGGGTTCAACCCCCTAGTATAACACACACACACACGCGCGTGTGCACGTGCAAAGGAGTCTGTTAAGTTGATATAAAAGTGGAAGTTTGGGTTGGACGTGGTGGTGCCCACCTGTAATTCCAGCACTCGGGAGGCTGAGGGAGGAGGATCCATGTGAGTTTGGGGCTAGCCTGGGGACATAGGGAGGGCTTGTCTCCATAAACAAGCAAAGCAAACAGAACAAAGCCAGTGGAGATTGGGGAGGCTTCCCTGAGCGGACTCCCGCCAGTCCCTGGGGGCATGGGAGAGGACGTGGCCAGGTGGACTGTACGGCTTTGGTGTCCTTGGAGAGGGGCCACCTGTGAGGGATGGGGCTCTGCAGCACCATGTCTGAGGGACAGGGACATGCGGGGTCCATCGAGGTGGGAGGTGAGCTGGACAGTGCTGGTTGACTAATTCATCTCTAGCCCCAACCCCGGCCCAAAATGATCCTCAAGCCCACCTCCAAGATGAACCCCATTCTTCAGGACCACCCCTTCCCCCAAAACAGCCCCGTGTCCATCTCCAAATGCAGCCCACTACTGTCCCCTAGGGCTGGGGTTTAACTCAGTGGGTAGAAGGCTGCTCTGCGCTCTCTCAGGCCCTGGGTTTGATCCCTAGCAGTGCAAAAATGGGAGAAGGACCTGGCAGCCCACTCCTGAAACAATCAGCCATGGAAAACCCTATGAATGGCAGAGAAGCACTGACACAGTGCCTGGCATGGCACAGTGCTGGGGAGCGTTTCATTCTGTTGTACATCAGGTCGCTATGAGTCAGACCTGACTTGACAGCACCTGACAACATCAACAACTGTCCCCTAAAACCATTTCATTCCCCATCCCAACCCAACTACAGTGTACCTGCAACTTCTTCAGCTCCTTAACCCAATCCCAAACCCAGCAGTTACTCCACTGTTCATCCTAACCACACCCACAATTCCAGCCCCATTACTGCAGCCACCACTGCGTTCACCCAGCTTCACCACGACCCCCCCATCCAATATATCAACTCCATCTTCACTTTCATTTTGGGGGACCCACTGTACCAGCTCCCCCAAGACCGAGGGCTTCCCTGAGATATGGGAATCTCAGTTTTACTTTATTTTTATTTTGTTTTATTTTGTTGAGACTGGTCTTGCTATGTAGCCCCAGCTGGCCTGAAACTCACTTTGCAGGCAGGCTGGCCTTGAACTTGTGGCGCTCTTCCTGCCTCTGCCTCCTGAGTGCTGGGAGGACCACGCCTAGCTGGGAATCTCCATTATAAAGCTGAGAAAGTTGCTGGGCACGGAAATGCATGCCTGTCACCCTAGCTTCTCAGGAGGCAGAGGCAGGAGGATCGCAGGTTCGAGGCCATAGGCAGCCTGTGTAACTTAGCGAGACCCTGTCTCAAGATAAAAAATAAAAACTGGGCTGAGAGTGCAGCCCAGTGGTGGAGGACTTGCAAAGTATGGGCAAGACCCTGGGTTCATCACCCAAGTACTGGGAAGATGAAATTGAAAAAGTTTCAGCTGTTAAGGAGGCTGAGGCAGGAGGATTGATGGAGCCCAGGAGTTTGAGACCAGCCTGGGCAACATAGTGAGACCTTTGTCCCTTAAAAAAAAATTGAATGCATGCAATAGTTCTGACAAGGTAAAAGGAAAGTTCACTGTAGGAAAAGTTTCTATCTTAAACAGAACTGGAACCCAAGGACATATAGAAAAATATTACCATAAAAAGACAAGTAAATGGTAGAGAAGTCTTTGATGGGAGGGTGGGATGGGGGGAAGTGCACAAGAGGGTAAGGGGGAACCTATATGAATAATGTACAACAAAATGCACATATGGAAATGTCACAATGAAAAGCATGTCAGAATGAATCACATTAAGGTGTCCATTAAAAATTTCCCCAAAAAAGAAAAATAATCGAGAAAGTCCCAGGCAGTTCAGTGCTTGGTCACATTTCCTTAACCCCGACTCCATCCCTTATCTCAATTCCACCCTCATGGTCAACTCCGCCTCTAATCCCCTCATCTCCAGCTTTCCCCTGTAATCCCCATCCTGTTCCATCACTTCCTTTGATTTCTTTTTCATAGTATGGGGCATGGAACCCAGGGCCGGTGCGCTAGCCAAGCTCTCTACCACCAAGCTGCCGGCTCCACCCACCCACCTCCACCCTTTTGAATCTTTATTTTGAGACAGTGCCCCAATAAGTTGTGCAGGCTGGCCTTCAATTTGCTACTGGCCTCAAACTTGTGATCCTCCTGCCTCAGCCTCCTGAGTAAGGTGGGATCACAGCCCTGTGCTACCACATGGGGCTCACTTCCTTCCTTCTCCTTCCCATCCTCAGCCCCTGCCCAACTCTGAGCTTCTCTTCTTCAGGTTCCGTGGCTCCACCAAGACCCCCAAGGCCAGGTGAGCTGGGGCGGGGGGTACAGAAGACCCCGTGTTGGTTTTGTCCTGCTCTCGTCCTGAGCAACCAACCATTCCTCCCTCCTCAGGAAAGAACGCCGGGAACCCTCCGCTCCCTCAGAAGCCCGCAAAGATAACGGGTGAGTGGGGGCCGGGAACTCCTTGCGCACCTAGTAGAAGCCGTACTCTGAGTGACCAATGTCTTGCTGACCCTTTCAGCTCTGGGCCTCCCCACGGTCTGCTCGCTGGACCTCCCTGCTGTCCGCCCATCTCATCAGTCGGGTGAGCAGTGGGAAGACCCGGAACTTTCCTTCCAATCCCCACTTCTGATGGCTGGCGAAAGCACGGTTGGTTGGTCTGGGAACACAGTCTTTTAGCATCATCATCATCATCATCATCATCATCATCATCATTTTTGGTACTAGAGGCAGAACCCAGGGCCTCCCCCATACTTTGCAAGTGCGCCACTACTGAGCTGCACTCCCAGCCCCTTCTTTATTTTTTGAGACATGGTCTCCCTAAATTACGCAGGCTTCCTCTGGCCTCGAACTCCCCATCCTCCCTTCTCAGCCTCATGAGGGCTGAGATCGTAGGCAGGGCCGCTGTGCCCGGCTCCTCCCCTACCTTGAGTGGGGATCTCGCGAGGTTGACACAGGATCTCGTGAGAACTCGAGATCCTTTGGCCTCAGGCTCATGACAGCTGGGATCACAGGCCTGACCACCCTGCCGGGGTCCACCCACATCTGGAGTGGAGATCTCGCGAGGTTGAGTCAGGATCTTGGGAGATCCAGGCTGGCCTAGAACTCGCAATCCTTCCGCCTCAGGTTCTTGAGGGCTGGGATTATGGGCGTGGCTGCTGCACCCGGCACCTCCTCTACTTTGAGTGGAGATCTTGAGATGTTGAGGCAGGATCTCGGGAGATCCCAGGTTGGCTTGGAGCTCACAATCCTCCCGCCTCCGCCTCCGGAGTGCTGGCATCATAGCCGTGTCCACCCTGTCCAGCTCTTCCCCAACCTGGATATGAGATCTCATGAGGTTGAGACAGGATCTCGCGAGATCCAGGCTGGCCTGGAACTGTGGTCCTCCTGCCTCAGCCTCCCGAGTACTAGGATCGCAAGCATGGCTGCTGCACTCGGCTCCACCCCTACCTGGAGGCGAGATCTCGGGAGGTTGAGACAGTATCTCGCGAGATCCAGGCTGGCCTGGAACTGTGGTCCTCCTGCCTCAGCCTCCCAAGTGCTAGGATCGTAAGCATGGCTGCTGCACTCGACTCCACCCCGATCTGGAGGCGAGATCTCCGGAGCTTGAGACAGTATCTCACGAGATCCAGGCTGGCCAGGAGCTCGTGATCCTCCTCGTGAGAGCTGGGATCACAGGCCTGGCCACCTTGCCGGGGTCCTCCCCCATCTGGAGGTGAGATCTCGCGAGGTTGAGATAGGATCTTGCGAGGCCCAGGCTGGCCTGGACCTCACAATCCTCCCGCCTCAGCCTCTGGAGTGCTGCAATCCCAGGCAGGCACCCCCCACTTCGGGCTTCTTTCAGCACCTTTTGACTCAGGCTCCCTCCTCTGCATTCGCAGGTGTGGCCCCGGAGCCTCATGTGCAGCCGCCTGTCCCCCGAGCGCCCTCGCCCTCTGCAGGTGCGGTTCGCCCCCCCCCCCCCCCCCCCT
>VMDO01022361.1:0-14711 GCA_007922755.1 Pedetes capensis | reverse complement strand
GAAGGCAATGGATCCTGGATGCCTCAGACCTGTCCTTCAGGCATTGTGCAGTCAGCTTGGCACGTGTGCCCCTCCCCAGGGCTGGGGTGCCCCAGGGCCTCGTGCCTGCTAGGCAACTGCTCAACCCCGGAGTCACCTCAGCCCTTAAGTTTTACACATTTTTGCTTTTTATTTCTTGGGGGTGCTGGGGTCAGAACCTGGAGCCTCATGCATGCTCAACATGTGGTGGACCACTGAGCGGCATCTCTATCCCTCAAATAAGTTTTGTGTGAAGGTTGAATGCTTATAGTTCATCATCTTATAAGGCGTACTACTTACTACTGTTAAAAATGTTTTTTTGGCGGTACTTGGTTGAATTCAGGGCTTTTCAGGTCTTTGCCAGTGCTTTTTCCACTGGGCTACGCCCTTTAAAAAAACAGGTGAGGATGCAGTCCAGTGGTAGAGTGTTTGCAAAGGATGTGGGAGGCCCTGGGTTCAACCCCCTAGTTCTGTATTAAAAAAAAAAAAGGCAGAGGTGGGTAGGAGTCATGCATAACTTTTCCAATGCTCAGTTTATTTCCTGCAAAATGGAAATAATATTAGATCTATGTTGTCACAGTGAGGACCCAATAGGATAGGAGAGACCCACACAGGAAATACCCAGAAATGTGCTCTGGGCCTCCCCAGAGTTTATTTTCTCCAGCGCTGTCTTGTTGACCCTGGCTGGTGAAGTGGGCGTGACAATAGACCTCTGTCCCTCTTCTCTCGGGAGGAGGGGGGGAGGCTCAAGGGGCCGCCTTTACTCTGTCGGAAGGGTCAGTACTAGTTTCTCTGTTCCCAGTCCCACCACGCGGGACTCCAGTGCCCTGGATCCAGCAGAAGTCTTGGGGCTGTGGCTGTGCCCAGGAGGAGAGGCTGCTAGTGCTGCTGGGGCTGCTGGGTGTCACTTCTCTGCTGCTGAGCAGCATCAGCCTGGGCATGACCCTGACTAAGTGTGAGTAAGGCCAGGATTCAGTGAGGGGAGAGACTGGGGTAGAGCGAAGGAGGCTGAGGACTCAAGCCGGGGTTTGCCTCATAGACCAGGAGGTGGTGGAGAAACTGGAGACGCTGGCCCTTCGGCAGACCGCGTGGCAAGCGAATGGTGAGTGCCTCCCAGCCATTCCTAACGCACGGGGATTGAGCCTCCACCCTGCCCTTAAACCCAGCGCCAAGAGCAACCCCGTCCTCATCTCTGCCAGGCACTGTGCTGGGCAGCAGGGGCAGGGGTAGCATGGTGAACACCTCAGACACAGGCCTGGGCACAGATGTGTCCCTGGGGAGTGTGTGCGTGTGTGCACGCATGTGTGTGTCCAGGGCTCCACTGTACAATATGGTGGCCTCGAACCATATGAGGCTGTGGAGCACAGGAACGTGGCCAGTCTGAAAAGGGATGTGCTGTGAGTATAAAATACACATGGATTTCCTTTCCTTTTTTCTTTTTTTTTTCTTTTCTTTTCTTTCTTTTTTTTCCCTGAGACAGCCACTCACTCTGTAGCCCAGAGTGGCCTGGAACTCTCGATCCTCCCGTCTCAGCCTCCTGAGAGCTGGGATCGTGGGCGTGGCCACAGTCGGTGGCTCCTCCTGTGCCTGGAGACGAGATCTCCCGAGGTTGAAATGGTCTCGCGAGACCCAGGCTGGCCTGAAATTTGCCATCCTCCTGCCTCAGCCTCTGGAATGCTGGGATTACAGTTGTGGCCACCGTGCTGGGCTCCTCCCTCACCTGGAGATGAGATCTTGCGAGGTTGAAAGGGTCTTGCAATTCCCAGGCTGGCCTGGAACTCGCGATCCTCCAACCTCAGCCTCCCAAGTGCTGGGATTAAAGGCTTGTGCTGCCATTGCCTGGCTTCATGGTGATTTCAAAGGCTTCCTCCAAGAAAGAATGAGCCATATCTCACTACACTTTAAAAATATGGATTACATGCTGAAATGATGATATTGTGGATATATTGTTGTTGTAAGGTGCTGTGGAGGTGGGTCCAACTCATAGTGACCCTCATAGGGTTTTCTTTTTTCTTTTTCTTTTTTTTTTTGCGGTAATGGGTATTGAACCCAGGGCCTAGTGCTTGGATGCTCTGCAAGTGCTGGACCACTGAGCTGCACCACCAGCCCATTTTTTTTACTTTTTGAGACAGGGTCTTGCTAAGTTACTCAGACTGTCTCTGGTCTTGAACTTGTGATCCTCCTGCCTCTGCCTCCCGAGCCGCTGGGATTACAGGTGTGCGCCACCGTGCCCAGCTTCCTCATTGGGTTTTCAATGGCTGATTGTTTCGGGATTGCTTCAGGAGTGGATTGCCATGTCCTTCTCCTTGTGGATGTATGTTGTTGTTGTTGTTGTTAGGTGCCGTCAAGTTGGTATCCGACTCATAGCGACCCTCATAGGGTTTTCAGTGGCTGACTGTTTCGGGATTGCCTTGTCAGTGGGTTGCCACGTCCTTCTCCTGTTTTTGTGGTGCTGGGAATTGAACTCGGGACCTCAGAGACTGCAGCACAGCACTCTACCAACTGAGTTAAATCCCAACCCTGTGGATATATAGGGACAACAAAAAATGTCATTCAAGTTAATTTCTTGTTTTTGCTGGTGCTGGGGATGGAACCCAGGACCTTGTGCATGCTAGGCAAGACTACCACTGAGCTACATCTCCAGTCCTCATTTTTGTTGTTGTTGTTGTTGTTGTTGTTGTTGTTGTTGTTGTTATTATTATTATTATTATTATTATCATTATTTGTGGTGTTGGGGATTGAGCCCAGGGCCTTGGGCCTGAAAGACAAGTGCTCTCTCAACTGCCAAGTTAATTTTACCTATTTCTCTTGACTTGAGAAATGTGGCTACTAGCCAGGCGTGGTGGTGCACGCTTGTGATCCCAGCACTTGGCAGGCTGAGGCCAGAAGATTGCAAATTCCAGGTCATCCTGGGCTACATAATGATACCCTGTCTGGAAAAACCAAGGGTAGTGGGTGCGGCTCAGTGGTCGAGCCCTTGCTTAGCATGTTTGGGGCCCTGGGTTCCATCCCTAGCACCACAAAAAAGTAGTTGTTAGGTGCTGTCAAGTCAAGTCTAACTTGTAATGGCCCAATGTACAACAGCATGAAACACTCCCTGGCACTGTGCCGTGCCTGTCAGTATTGTCAGTGCTCCTCTGCCATCTGTAGGGTTTTCAATGGTGGATTATTTTGGGAGTGGGCTGCCAGGTCCTTCTCCCTTGAGTGCAGCACATAGTGTTCCCAGGAGGTCTCCCATCCAAGGACTAACCAGGCCAACCTGCTTAGCTTCCAAGGTCAGGCGGGATCGGGTACCAGGGTGCTATGGCTGCAGACCACAAAAAAGTAGTTCCTCACAAATTTAAAATGACAGAATCGGTTCACACTGTATTCCTACTGGGCTCCATAGGTATAGGCAGTCATTAGTCTGTTGTTCTTGGAGTGAGTAGAAAATTCCAATTTTGAGGCATAGTCCGAAGGACACAGGATGCCCCTCTGTCTGCTGGGCGACCTTTTCCATTAGCTACCCAGTTCCGCTCCTTCTAAACTTGCCTCCAGGAACGTCGTCATCCTCACTCATCCCCAGCCAAGCCTCAGAGACTGCTCCCTCCTCCAAGCCACTGGAGAGGCCCTGGGGACTAAGAGTGTGTTTTCTGGATTCCAGAGTGACCCATTAGACCCCAAATGTGGTGGGGAGTGTGAGTCTGGACTCTCTCTGGTGGATGAGCAGGTGCGTGGGTAGATGTGGTTCTGGCTTTCTAACCCTCAAGCCCATCCCATCTGACAGTGACCGGCATGGCAGGGCTAGCTGGCCTGAGGAAGGACATTGACCGCGTAAGAGCTGACACCAACCGGTCCTTGGTAGAACTTCGGGGCTTATTAGGTGAGTAGGACTTGGGGAACTGCCCAGATATGGGGCACAGGTGCACTTTGTACAACTCCATGAGAGTGATTCTCAGTGAAGCCTATATGAATGGTTCTTCTTGGAGCTGAGCAGTGCACCTCCCGCACAACTGTACATGACACACTATGTATATGGATCTGACTCTGAGACTGCCTGACAGCATCCTCTCTTGTCCCTAGACTGTACCAGGGTCACCTGTCCCGATGGCTGGCTCCCCTTTGAGGACAAGTGCTACTACTTCTCTCCAGTCACCAAGTCATGGGATGAAGCCCGAAAATTCTGTCAGGAGAATTACTCTCACTTGGTCATCATCAGTAGCTTTGCTGAGCACGTGAGTTATCCCAGTTGAGCCCCCAAGAACCAGGAGGGCCGGCCTGCATTGATTCCAGGGTTCAAACATCCTTTCCTTCTCTGGATGGAGAGAAAATGGAATTACTTTTGAGTCACTAATTTTTTTTTGTGGTACTAGAGGTTTGAACCTAGGCTCTCTTGCCTGCTTTGCAGGTGCTCTACCACTGGGCTGCACCCCCTGTCCATGTTTTTACTTTTTATTTTGAGCCAGGTCTAAGTTATGCAGGCAGCCTCTGGCCTTGAAATTACAATCCTCCTGCCTCTGCCTCCTGAGTTGCTGGGATGACAGGTGTGCACCCCTGCACCCAGCCTGGGTTGCTAAAATTATTAATAGCAAGCTTTTACTGAGATAGTATTATGCAGAGATGAAGATATGCTTGCTTTGGGTTCAAATCTTGATTGCATTTATTTAATCTCTACACATCTCAGGTCTTTTTAAAAAAAATTTTAAACAGGGTTTCACTGTGTAGCCCAGGCTGGCCTGGGGCTTGCTCTGTAGACCAGGTTGACCTTGAACTGGTGTTGATCCTCCTGCCTCAGCCGCCTGAGTGTTGGGATTAAAGGTGTGCGCCACCATGCCCAGAATCATCTCTGTCTCTGTTTCTCTCTCTCTGTATCTCTCTCTCTCTCTCTCTCTCTCACACACACACACACACACACATACAATCTCTTTCCTTCTCTCCTCTCTTTTTTTGAAATGGGATTTTCCTGTGTATTCTAGGCTGGCCTCAAACTCACGATCCTCCTGCTTCAGCCTCCTGAGTGTTGGGATTAAGGGTGTGCGCCACCATGCCCAGCACCCTCCCTTTCCCTTTCTCCCTCTCCCTCTCTCTGTCTCTCTCTCTCTCTCTCTCTCTCTCTCTCTCTCTCTCTCTCTCTCTCTCTCTCTCTCTCTCTCTCTCTCTCACACACACACACACACACACACACACAATCTCTCTTTCCTTCTTTCTCTCCTCTCTATTTTTTGAATTGGGATTTTGCCGTGTATCCTAGGCTGGCCTCAAACTCACGATCCTCCAGCTTCAGCCTCCCAAGTGCTAGGATTACAGGTGCGGGCCACCCCCCACCAGCTCACATCTCAGTTTAATACTTACTGTGGAAACAGAATACTAACTACCTCTTACCTAACATTTTTCTACTCTCCAGACTCTATTCCAAACACCTTACATCTTAACATGTATTAATTTTCACAACTCTGCAAATTAGTGTATCAGTCAGGAGAAGTTGTGGTATGGTGCAGTAACAAAGTCTCCACAGTTAATTAATGCATTGACTTTCAGAGCTTTCCATTGTACTGACAAATCAAGTCACATGAACACTCCTGGGCTTTACCTGAAGGTAGGTGGGAAGTAAGGTCTCACTCAGGTGTGTCCAGAGGGAGAATTAGAGTATTGTAAGCAATTTTAATGGCTTAGTCCTATGACACTTAGGTCAAACTACCATTTTTACACAGAGCAAATCATTTGCACTTCACAGATGGGGAACCTGAGGCAGAGTACAGGTAAGCAGCTTGCCTGTGGCCACTTAAATCCAGAGTCCTAGCTGAGATTTAGCCTGAGTAAGGGGCTTTAAAGCCTTTGATTTTTCTTTGTTTATTTGTGGTGCTGGGAATGGAACCGAGGGCCTTGTGCATGCTAGGCAAGCACTTGATCATTAAGCTATATCACTGGACATTTTTATTTTTTTGCGGTGTTGGGGAGTAGAACCCAGGGCCTCACACATGCTTTTTGCAAGCACTCAACCACTGAGCTATACCCCTAGCCCATTTTTATTTTTTATTTTTTATTCTGAGACAGGGTCTTGCTAAATTGTGCAGGCTGCCTCTAGCCTCCAACTCACGATCCTCCTGCCTCTGCCTCCCCAGTCGCTGGGATTAAAGGTGTGAGCCACTGTGCCTGGCTATTGCTAGACCTATTTTGAAATTCTGTTGTGAGACAAGTCTTGCCATGTAGCCGAGGCTGTCTTTGCACACACAATCCTCATGCGTCAACTATCTTGAGTACCTAGAATTACCGGTGCATGCCACCACACCCAGCTAAAGTCTATAATCTTTTGTTTTGTTTTGTTTTTTTTGGCGGTACTGGAGGTTGAACCCAGGGCTTCACGCTTGCATGCTCTGCAAGTGCTGTACAATTGAGCTGCACACCCAGCCCATTTTTTTTTTAACTCTTTGAGACAGGGTTTTGCTAAATTACGCAGACTGCCTCTGGTCTCAAACTTGTGATCCTCCTGCCTCTGCCTCCCTAGTAGCTGGGATTACAGGGGTGCGCTACCTTGCCCTGCTCAAGTCTGTAATCTTGACTGTCAATTGTTGTTGTTGTTAGGTGCCCTCGAGTCAGTATCCAACTCATAGCGACCCTCATAGGGTTTTCAATGGCTGACTGTTTCGGGATTGCCTTGGGAGTGGGTTGCCAGGCCCTTCTCCCATTTTTGTGGTGCTGGGAATTGAACTCTGGGCCTCAGAGACTGCAGTGCAGTGCTCTACCCACTGAGCTAAATCCCAGCCCTTTCACTGTCAATAGCATAGCACTATTGATGATTGTTTTCTTGGTCTTTTCCTATCCATTAACTTTTTTGTGAGAGTTGTGGGCTGACCCCAAAGCCTTGCACATACTTTGCAAAGACATGAGGCCCCTTTCCTCTCTCTGGTTTCTTGAGACCTCCCTGGGGTTTTCAACTAGGAAATAGGGCCCATGTCTCTTGATTTTTAGAGTCCTCAAACCCATCTTTTTTTTTTCTGTTGTTTTTTTCTGTGCTTAAAAGACTTCCTTCCCACAGTCATCTCTCTTCCCCACATCTTAGAGAGTCTTGCTCTAGTGATAAATTGGCGGAAGTATAATTTGCATACAGCAAAATGCACAGCTCTCATGAGTATATTTTGATAAGTGTCACGCTAACCAAGATTTATGTTTCTACCACCTTGGAAATTCCTCTTGCCGTGTGTTTCTTTTCTGTTTTCTGTTCTTTTCTTTTTTCTTTTCTTTACTTTTTTCTTTTTTAAATTTTTCCTTTTCTTTTCTCTTTTCTTTTCTTTTCCTTTCCTTGCCTTTCCTTTCTTTTCCTTTCATTCTTTTTTCTTTTCCATCTTCTCTCTCTCCCTCCCTCCCCCTCCCCTTCTCTCGCTCTCCCCCGCAACCCCCTTGTAGTACTAGAGGTTGAACCCACAGCTTCATTCATACTAGGCAGGTGCTCTGTCACCAAGCTGCACCTCGAGCCCCTTTTGTATTTTTCATTTTAAGGCAGAGTCTGGCTAAGTTGCTCAGGTTGCCTCTGGCTTCCACTTAGGATCCTTCAGCCTCAGCCTCCCAAGGGACTGGGATTATAGGCACCTGGCTCTTGTCCCTTTTCTAGTTAATCCTCCCGCCATGTACAACCACTAGTATGATTTCCTTGACCATAAGTTAACTTTCCTGGAGCGGAGTTACTTTTAACCATACTTTCTTTCTCATTTTTTGTCTTTGACGTAAGTTCTTTTTCTTCTTCCAAAAGAAACTCCCTTCCCTTTGCTTTTCTTCTTTTACTTTTTTCTTAATCAATGAATTCCTTAGCTGCCTAGGTGCAGATGAAACAGCATAGTATGTCAAAAATACCATGGAAAACTGGGTGCGGTGGTCCAGGTCTGTAATCCCAGCACTCAGGAGACTGAAGCAGGAAATCCGAGTTTGAGGCCAGCCTGGGCCTCATGAGACTGTGTCTCAACCTTGCGAGATCTCCTCTCCAGGTGGGGGAGGAGCCAGGCGCGGTGGTCACACCTGTGATCCCAGCACTTGGGAGGCTGAGGTGGGAGGATGGCGAGTTCCAGGCCAGCCTGGGATATAGCGTAAGACCCTATTTCCAAACGAACAAACAAACAAACAAACAAACAAACAAGAATCCAAGGAAACAAAAAGAAACCAGTCAGCTACTATTGCTAAAAATGTTACTCAAATGTTATGATGTTAAGCCAGGCACTGTGGCGCACACCTGTAATCCCAACAGCTCGGGAGGCGGAGGCGGGAGGATCGCAAGTTTGAGACCAGAGGCAGTCTGCATAACTTAGGGAGACCCTGTCTCAAAAAGTAAAAAAGATGGGCTGAGGGTACAGCTTAGTGGTCTAGCACTTGCAGAGCATGCAAGTGTGAGGCCCTGGGTTCAACCCCCAATACCACACACAAAAAAAGAAAGTTATGGTGTTAAATGTCATCACAATTTACTTGCAGTAAACTGTCGTCATGGTACTTGCTGTATATCAGTCATTGTTCAGAGCCCTTTAAGCATTTAATCCTGTGCTGTGAGGATGTAAGTACTGTTATCCGATTTTAAAAATGAAGGAACTGAGGCATGGGATATGTATTAGCTCATTATTGGTTTCTGTAACAAAATACCTAAAGCTGGGTACCTTCCAAAGAGGTTTATTTAGCTCACAGTTTTGGAGGCTGAATATCCAACAGCATGGTACCTTCTGGTGAGGGACCCATGGCTGCCTCATGACCTAAAGGATGACATTATTATAGGAGCATGAGAGGTCAGATCACATGACAGGACAGGAAGCCAGAGACTGGGGAGGGGTCAGTCTGATTCCTTTTATAAACCCATGCTCATGGGACCAAACCACCCCTGGAACCAGGAGATGCCTCCAATAACCTAACCACCTCCCACTAGGCTCCTCCTCTTAAAGGTCCCACCACTTCTTAATACCATGACGCAGGGGGCGGAACTTCCAGTATGTAAACCTTTGTGGGGGAAAAATCACATCCAAACCATAGCAGAGTGGATTACAGGTTGCATGATAAAGTTGCATGATTATTTCCACCCACATGCTAAATTGAGGGGCAGGTGTAGATCCTGGTCTGCATACCATGGGAATGAGCTATGAGGAGGCATCTCAAGCCATAAATGTGTGACACACGCTAAGGGTGCACCTCGCACTTGAGGATCCTGTAGAAGAACTGAAGGCTCAGTGGAATTTGTACTTGCAGAATTTTGTCACCAAGGCTCATGGCTCTCCACGGGTGTACTGGCTGGGGCTGACTGACAAGGCTCGTGAAGGGGACTGGAGGTGGCTGGATGGGTCTCCTGTCACGTTAAGGCAAGTGTCTTGGGGTCTCTGTGTTTCCTCTGTGGTCCCTGACCATGGAGAGAGAAGAAGGTAATGGGGTATATGGTGGAGGGAAGTAGGAACTGGTTCTTTTTTTACTTTTTATTTGAGATAGGCTCTTGCCAAGTAGCCCAGGCTGGCCTTGAATTCAGTCCTCCTACCTCAGCCTCCTGAGTGCTGGGATTAAAACCGTGTATCACCATGCTCAGCAAAATTTATTATTTTTTCCTTGCTTTAAGTGAATAGACTTTATTTTTAGAGCAGTTTTAGATTTATAGCAGAATTGTGCACTTAATAAAGAGATTTCCATCTCCTTGTCCCTCAATTATTGACATCTTGTATTTTGCATTAGTTATAATGGATGAACCAATATTGATTGATGCACTATTATTTTTTATTTTGTTTTTTATTTCTTTATTTTTACAGTGCTAGGGATGGAGCCTAGGGTCTAGTGCATGCTACGCAAGTACTCTGCCACTGAACTACTACCCAAGCCCTTATTTTAATTTTAATTGATAAGTAATAATTGCACACATTTAAGGGCTGAAATGGGCTCCTTTAATATATGTATACACTTTGCAATGATGTAATTAGGGTAATTAGCACACCTGTGACTTCAAACACTATTTCTTTGTGGGGAGACCATTTAGAATCCCCTCTTTTGCAGCCTGCTCCCGAAACAACCTGCCATTGAAAACCCTATGAATAGCAGAGAAGCACCGCCATAGTGCCGGGTGTGGCAGTGTCGGGGCAGTGTTTTGTTCTGTTGTACAACGGGTCGCTATGAGTCAGATCCAACTCACCAGCACCTAACAACAAACAACATACCATATCATACAAATAGTTTCACACACCTAAAAATCCCCCTGTACCCAGTTGTTCATCCCTCTCCCTGCCTACTGTTTTGTCCATCCAGTTTCTGGGACCCACAGGAACCCAACAACATGAATGGAGAGGACTGTGCCAGTATGAACAAAGGTGGCACCTGGAATGATCTCTCCTGTGCCAAAACTACGTATTGGATCTGTGAGCGCAAGTGTTCCTGTTGAGACCCAGGGCTGAAGCCGGGGGGCCGTACCCCAGTATGTCTCGCTCTTGGAGATGCTTGTGTCCTACTCTTTCATGGCAGGCTCTGCTTCTTTATGAATGGACGTGGAGATCTTGAGCGTGCAACCGGAAGCCAGGAATTGAGGATTCCCCGGGATGCAAACCCAGCCATCCATTTGCGTGGGTGGTGAGCCGGCCGGACGCCCGGGGCTTGGTGGTGATGCTCCCGCGTTCCTGAGATATGGAAGATGTTCACAAGACTTGTGATTGTGGTTTTGGAGAAGCGATGTGGGCCTTTGGAGGATGGCAGGCCTGACATGGAACCTGGGGTGAGATACGCCGGCTCCTGTGAACCACGCCGAGAAGGGACTGCGCTCTTTCACTGCCCTATCAGTCAGATCCTTGTGGCTGCGGCAGGGAAACGAACCAAGGCAAACTCATGGGGAGAACTATTCATGGGGGCTCACAGTTAGAGCTTGCAGCCGTGGCCCTGTGGCATCGGATCCCACCATATCTCAGAAGCTAAGCAGGGTCGGGCCTGGTTAGTCCTTGGATGGGAGACCACCTGGGAACACCAGGTGCTGTAGGCTTGGGAGAAGGACCTGGGGCAACCAAATCCCAAAAATCAATCAGCAATTGAGAACCCTATGAATAGCAGAGAAGCACTGACAATAATATTTTGCCTGCCCTACACAGAGTTGCTATGAGTCAGACGCCAACTCCACAGCACCTAACAACAAAGGAGGAAGGGTCTGTCTGGCTCGTGGTTCAAAGGATTTCAGTCCATGTTGGAGAGGAGGGCATGGCTGAGGAGAGCATGTCGGGGAGGAGAGTTGTTCACATTACGGTGGTTGGAGGGGGGGAGAGAGAGATCTCATGAGACTGAGCAAGGGCTTACTAGAATAGGGGCTGGGTAACCTTCAAAGACCCACCCCCAGTGACCTATACCGCCATCCAGGTCCCACCTCCCAAAGTCCCTCAGCTTCCCGAAACAATGCCACTAGCTGGGCACTGGGTAGCTAGATAGGTATTAACAGGCCATACGGAAAAGGGGCTTAAAAATGGTTCCCACTTTCAGCCATGGTGTGGGCTGGCCCTCGGAGTTCCCAGGATGTAGAGAAAGAGATTCCAATGGACCTATACACTCTTGAGATCAGCGTCCGCCGGACCCCTCAGGTTAGGGACAGATGTGGACCATTCCCAGGCATCTCCCTCTAAGTCCCCTCTTTTGAAATGTGCCACATGAGTTCATTACACCATTTTACAAAATGAAGACCCTAGGCTCCATGTGTCCTACCCAGCAGGAGATGATGAGACAAGAGGCTCTGCCCTCTGCCTGTCCAGGAAGGGCACAGCTTGAATTTGGTGCACAGAACTAATACAGGGAGTGCCTTAAACAAAACTAAAGGGAACACATGCCCCGCCATCTTCTCTCCCCTCCCAATTCCCATGTAGGCACCTCCCCACTCCTTTGGGGTGGCTGCAGGCACAGCACCCCTTCGATTGGGGCTGCCACCTTCTCTGTGTATCCAGGGCACTTTTCCTTCTGAAAATCTTGCTTAACTTGTCTTCTGTTCTCTCTCTGGCTTTTCCTTTGCCTAGAGAACATTCTCCTCTCAGGCTGATTTGCCCAAAGAACAGAGCTTACTCCATCTATTTTTCCAGATTTACCCAAAGTTCTCCCGGCGCCTCTTTTCCTCAATCATCACTCCTTAAAGGCAAGCTATTTCTTTACAGTGGGCTGGGGTTTAGCTCAGTTGGCAGAGTGCTTGCTCTGCACGCTCTGAGGCTCTGGATTCAGCCCCCAGCACTGCAAAAATTAGATTAGGACCTGGCAGCCCACTCCCCAAACAATCAGCCATGGGAAACCCTGTGAGTAGCAGAGAAGTGCTGACATAGTGCTGGGCATGGCACAGTGTCAGAGAGTGGTGGTTTATCTGTTGTACATAGGGTTGCCATTAGTTGGACCCAACTTGATGGCACCTAACAACAACAACAACAACAACAACAACAACAACATGCTATATTTTCCATGTCATGTGAAATCCTTTCAAATGGTGAACACAGGACCTAGGTTATTGCCATGTTGTTGTTGTTAGGTGCCGCTGAGTGGATATCTGACTCATAGTGACCCTATGTACAACAGGTGAAACACTATTGTCAGTGCTTCTCTGCTGTTCATAGGGTTTTCAATGGTGGATTGATGTTTTGGGGGTGGGCTGCCGGGTCCTTCTCCCAAGCCTACAGCATCTGGTGTTCCCAGGTGGTCTCCCATCCAAGTACTAACCAGGCCTGACCCTGCTTAGCTTCTGAGATCTGATGGGATCCAATGCCACTGGGCTACGGCTGCAGGCGGTTATTGCCATAGCTCTCCGTAAACACTGGTAATGCCCAGACCTGTGTCCCTCAACACTGGTGACCAAGCATTCAAACAGCTTTGGGGGCCATTTTATAGATAGTCTTTGTTACAAGTAAAAATGTCACCCAGAGAGCAGGTACAGTCCCCAGCTCAGTACACACTACTCAACATGGTAGTCCCTTTGGATATTCAGGGGTGGGTAGGTACTCCTCATGCAGAGCAGTTTATTGGCCAGCAAAGGGCCCTAAACAATTAGCAGAATCCTTCCTGTTTTGCTAGGAGCAGATGATTATG
This sequence comes from Pedetes capensis, assembly GCA_007922755.1. NCBI lineage: Eukaryota > Metazoa > Chordata > Mammalia > Rodentia > Pedetidae > Pedetes > Pedetes capensis. The sequence continues at coordinate 1,679 of VMDO01022361.1, read as the reverse complement.
AACAGAAGAGTCTTAGGAGCTGGGGGAAATGGGGAAATTTGGGGGCTCAATTCACTTCCTGTTCCCTCTATTCTTGTCTCCTCAAACCTCTACACCCGTCCACAGCCCATCACTACCTAACCCAGCTCCCTGTCCAGTCCACAACCTGTAGGAGGGGTGGGTGTCCTAAGCCCTTCACCCAAGGGACCATTGTTCCAGGTGACAGTTTATCTAGGGTAGGGTCGGGGGAAGTCCCACACCCCAGAAGAGGAAACGGAAGTTTTCTCTGATACATGTTGAGAAATGGAGAAGCAGGGCGTGGGGTCTTGCCTCCAGGTCACACTGGGGGCCCACGGTGGAGCTGAGCCTGACCGACGTCCCTTCCACATCTCCCTCACCTATCTAATGGGAAACAGGTGTCCGTCACAGAAGTCCCCTTTATCAGCCAGGTCTATACGAGCAAAGGTTGGAAGCTCCACGTCACATGTTGCTTCTGGCGATTTCTGTCAAATGAAAACATGGCAGTGCGTCCGAGCCCGTCTTATTCACCAGATCTGTCACATGACACTTCTGGCTCTTCCCCAAAGTCAAAATGACTGTGACAAGTAAACACTTAAAATTGCTCTGGGACATTGAGATGGCCATGGCACTCGAAGAAGTCTTCCAGAACTGCTTCAGTGGGATTAAAAGTTTGAAGCCACTTTTTTGAGGGATGAATGGCAATGTGCCTTTTACTGTAATAATTTGAAAAATTTGAACATTCACCGTATCTTTTGTATCTTTTGATCCGATTTCATATCCCTCTTCACATATTTTTGTTGTTGTTGTTGTTAGGTGCCATTGAGTGGAGTCTGACCCTCATAGGGTTTTCAATGGCTATGTTTTGGGATTGTTTTGGGAGTGGGCTGCCAGGTCCTTCTCCCATTTTTGCGGTGCTAGGGATGGAACTCAGGCCTCAGAGAGCGCTGAGCGGTGCTCTATCAACTGAGCTAAACCCAGCCTTCTTTGTGTATCCCTTTAGATACATGGGTTCTTTATTCATGAATTCAACCAACTGCAAATTGAAAATATTTGGAAAAAAATGCATCTGGAACACATGCAGACTTTTATTCGGTATATCATTCGGTATATTACGGTATATCATTATACCGTAAGCGATACAGCATAACAGCTATGTACAGAACACTTAGATTGAATTAGGTACGACAGATAATCTAGAGATGATTTATAGAATAAAGGACCCCAGGAAGGGGGCTCAGGCCTGTAATCCCAGCACTCAGGAAGCTGAAGCGGGAGGATCAGAGTCTGAGGGCAGCCTGGGCTACACAATGAGACTCTGTCTAATAACAAAATGCATAGGAAGGAGTGTGCATAGGTTATATGCAAATACGATGCCATTTTATATAACAGACTTGAGCACCAGTGGATTTCGGTGTGTGTGTGTGGGGGATTGGAACCTATCCCCTACAGACACTGAGGGATAATTTTATCCCATGCATATTATGCATGTGTATCAAAGTGTAAAATATTTATCTTGCACTTTTCAAAGAGTTGGCTGACCCCTTCTTAGCATCTTTCTTTTCTTTTCTTTTTTTCTTTTCTCCTCCTCCCCTCCCTCCTCCCCCTCCTCCCTCCCCTCCTCCCCTCCTCCTCTCCCTCCTCTTTCCCCTCCTCCTTCTTACTCTTCTTCTTCTCCTCCT
>VMDO01022360.1:0-33614 GCA_007922755.1 Pedetes capensis | reverse complement strand
TAAAAAAAAAAAAAAAAAAAAGCCCAGCACACTTCCAGTAGAAACCATTATTTGAGCCCCAAATGTTGCTCTCTTCCCAGGTTAGCAATAGTGGTCCAATCCCCTCTTCTGACGCTGGGCAGTGGCAGTGAGCGCAGCTCCCAGCCAGGCCTGAGAGTGCAAGGCTGGGTCTACTCTGGAGTGAGCTGTGCTGCTGAGTGAGGATGGAGGTTGGATGCAGCCAATGTGTTCTTAACTTGGGCGCTTTTCACCCCGCCTTGGGCTTATCAGGACGTGGCTGTCCTGTATGCTGAGGAAACCTGAGTTCCAGATGGCCTCACATCCTTTGTCTCATCTCTGTGCTCCCTGAAGTCTTGGGACAAAATCATTTTTCTTAAGTTTTACTGTTGTGATTTTTTCAGAGTATTTTCAAATTCTCAGGGACAAGACAGAGTCAAAGTTCCGTTCTCCAGCTCAGTGCTTCTCACGCTACAGTTCACAACCATCCCATTAACGAACTGTGAAATCAACGTAGTGAGAATGGTCATCAGCTTTTTGTAAAAGTGAAATAAGATGAAAACCAACCACCACAGTGCACGAGAAAGAGCCAGGGCAAACAATGTTTCATGAGATTTTTGTTTCATATAAAACATATAATGTGACTGAGTGACGGGGTTGTGGTCTAAGGATACGGTTTTATTGTGTTCTCAGACAGGGTCATGCTGTGTATCCCAAGCTGGCCTCAAACTTGCTATCCTCCTGCCTCAGCCTCCCCAGGTCTTGTGCAGGATTACAGATGTGAGCTGCCATGCCTAGCTTAAAGGGTATTGCTTTCTTTTTCTTTTTTCTTTTTCTTTTTTCTTTTTTTTTTGGCAGTACCAGGGGACTGAACCCAGGGCCTTACACATACTTTGCAAGTGCTTTACCACTGGGCTGTACCCCCAGCACATGTTTTGACTTTGTATTTTGAGACAGGGTCTCACTAAGTTATGCTGGCTCCTCCTGGTCTTGAACCTGTGATCCTCCTGCCTTTGCCTCCCAAGTTGCTGAGATTATAGGTGTGCACCATGGTGCCCAGCTAAAGTGGATTTCTTACTTTAGTTCTCAGTTAAAAAAAAAATGGTCAAAAGTTATTGCTTTGGTGGGTCCCACAGCTGTTCCCTGAATTTTTCAGAATTAGTTAAGACTAGAAGCCCTAGGAGCTGGAGTGACTGGGTCAGCATCCCAAGGAGGCTGTAGCTGTGGGAGGTGCCCCCTCCCCCAAGAGCCAGGCAGCACCCGGCCTGGAGCCCTCTGGGGTCTGCGCCTCTGCCCAGCCAACATTTGGTACATGGAAAGGAAATAGTTTTAAAACTTAAGGTCATACCCAGGACTTGCCAGCATGAAAGACCAGAAACTCCCTGGCCATGGTAAGCATGGGTTTCCCAGGGGGAGGTGGCAGCTGTCCCGGGGCCTCCCGACCTATGACCCTCGTGATGTGCAGGCGCTGCCCAGCAGACGTGCACTAGTGGGCTGAGAGATGGTTCTGCATCACCGAGAATCCACAGTAACTTACTTTGGCCACAGGGTATCCAGTTCAAGACACACCACCAGATGTTAAACATGGAGGCGTGGTGGTAGACGTGAAGGAAGGTGATCTGACTCGTTTTTTTGCGCAAAACAAAGAAAATCGTGTCCAGGAACTCTACTAATTTGGAGAAGTAGTACCACCACAGCACCTTGGCCACCTGGAAACATTTGAAAAAGAGAGAAAAAAGGTAAGAAATGAAAATGCCCCGGTGCTGCCCCCTCTCTGCATTCTGTGTGCCGCCTACATTTACTGTGTCTTTCTCAGGCCACTGAAGAAGCAGCTCATCTGGTGGCTCTGCTCCAGTTTCTCCTCCTTCCAAGCAATCCACCCTCGCCAGGGAAAGACCGGTTCTCTCTCCAAAAGGCCTGCGTGGTCAGGTTGCTCGCCGCACACAAGCCCAAGTCTAAGCTCCTCGCTGGGGGACGGGCTCTTCCGCCACCCTCCACCAACCTCCCGCGGGCCTCTTGCGCGCCCAGAGGTAGCTTGCTTATCCTCCCTGAGAACCGAGTCCTCCTCTCCCTGGGCCCAGGGCTCCCTTCCCACCTCGCGCCTGGCAAGTTCTAGTCATTCTTTCCTAACACTCCTAACTGCCACCTTCTCGCTGGAACTTTACTCGGCCATCTCATCTCCTTTCCCTTCTCAGGCAGAACCAGATACGTTTTCCCTTTGCCCTCCCAAATTACTCTGACCACACCTCTGAAATCAACAACCATAGGAAAGTGGAGTGGGAGTTGTGAATCCACCAACAAACTGCAGATCACTGGGGGGCAGACAGGGTCTCGCTTGTATTTGTGCAGTGCCCGGGATGGAACAGATTGTAACCATTTATTACAATGAATTATGATTTGTCTCTGCTCCTCAAGCTTGACACCACCCCAGAGCAGTCTATAACTACGTCTCTTACTTCTCTCCCTCAGATGAAAAGATTAGAAGGCAAGACATGGTACATCCTCACTCACAACAGTAGGTCAGGATTACCACTTCCTTTCCCTGCAAAGTCCCCCATACAGTTCATCTGCAGCAAAATGTGTTCAGTTAAAAGCACTATGTTTTTAACACTAACATTTAAACACGAGACACTTTTGTAGATGTTATATAATAGGAATCTTGAAATTAGCATGTCATGCTATCTAGTCTACTTCCCAAAATAATCATAACACGGTGGCATTCCCCTTAATGTCTGATGGAATAACTAATCTTCACAAATATTAAGCCACACAGCCAGGCACAGTGGCTCACACCGGCAATCCCAGTGACTTGGGAGGTGGAGGCAGGAGGATCCCAGGTTCAAAGCCAGAGGTAGCCTGTGTAACTGAGACTCTATCTCAATTTAAAAAATAAAAAATGGGCTGCGGGTGCAGCTCAGTGGCAGAGAGCTTGCAAAGTATGAGCTAGCCCCTGAGTTCAGCCCCTAGTACTGCAAAGAGAAAAAAAAAATAAGGAAGAAAAAAAAAGAAATATTAAAACATAAAAATAAAACAACCTTTAGAAAACTGTGTGGTATCACAAAATACACTGGTTCATGATAAAGCATTAAAAGTAAAATGGGTCTAGAGAAACCAATATAGCTTACTTTATTTGTATTATAGCTTTGAAGATGGTGTTTAAATATATACCTTAATACTAAAGATTTTAGTTAAATGGTTTTATACTATGTCTCTTGTTGATAACTCATGTATTTTAATTACAGAAATTTTTAAACAGTCACTAATCCAGGGAGAATAAGTACAATGAATACTGCATGTATACTGAACTTCAAGAATGAGCAATGATTCCAACCTAGTTCTCTTAATTCTACTTGCTGACACTTTCGGGCGAGTGTAGATTAAGAGTAAATCCAAGACATCATTCTATCTATATGTACTTTTACCAGGGAGATTTTTGTTGCTTTAACATAGCCAGAAAGTCATTATTTTGTGTAAATAATTCCTTAATACCTAATTCCTTAATATCTTCTAATAGCCAATCTATGTTCAGATTTTTCCTTGTCTCAAAATTTGTTTTCTAATTAATTTACTTAAATTAGGACCCAAAAAAGGTCCACACTGCATATTTTATAGGATTTCAAAATTTCTACTAAGTAACAACTCCCACTCCTTGCTCCTCTTTCCCCTACCCGTGTCTTTTATTGTCTGGGATTCATAACATTGTGGATCTGGGTGACTCTCTCTTCCTACCGTCACTGACGCATTTCTCCAGCCCTGTGTTTTCTGTACCCAGCAGTTAGATTCAAGATGTGACAAAACTCAGGTCTGATGTATTTTGCCAGGAGTACTGCGGAAGTGGTTCTGGACACTTCCCACAGCAGCATGACAGAAAGTGTATAATTTCTGGCTGTCCTACTGATACTCAGACTGAATTGTGACCTCAGGTGTTGAAAATCATTTTTGTCCCACAGCCACCCAGCAGTCTGACCATTCACAGGTGACTGGTGTCTTAGATGCATTTTGCTCACTAGAAGTTACAAAAGCGCCATTCTCTGAATCTGTTGTTACTTGTACATTTTTCTCTTCTGTAGAGATCTTTTCTTCTTCACCTATTTGAAACTCATGTGAGAGACAAGATAGGTATTCAATTCCAGAGTATTACATTTTTTTCTGTGGTCCTGGGGGACTGAACTCAGAGCCTCGTGAATACTTTGTAAGCACTCTGCCACTAAGCGATGCTCCAAGCCCCTTTTTTATTTTTTAAATTGAGACAGGGTCTCACAAAGTTACTCAGGCTCCCTTTGACCTCAAACTTGTGATCTTTCTGCCTCTTCCGCCCAAGTCACTGGGATGACAGGTGTGCACCACCACGCCTGGTACAGTACTACAATTTTAATGTAGTCTTTTCCTTTTTTTTAAATGTGTGTCCCTTTTTGGCACCCTCTCTGTATCCTACAGATAACCCTCAGCATTGGAGAGGTTTCCCTCAGGCCCTGTTCCATGGATGTGCTGTGGTTTATTCAGCCCATCACCCTCAGGTGGTCATCTGAAGACAGTTTTGTTACCACAAATGTCTATCAGAGCAGGAGTCCCGGCCCTGTCCTCACTGTGGAGGGGGTAAGCGCCTCTGCCCTCGTGGGCAGGGGTTCTAGCTGGCAGACTTGCTTCTAATGGCTCACCCGGACATCAGCGTCTCCTGCACTCGTGAGATTTTGACACTGCAAGTTGTAGCCTCCTTCCCAGCTGGAGAGAATGAGCTGCCAAGGAATTAAAAAAGGGAAAGACGATCAATGTGAGAACACGGACACAGACTGAACGCCTTGAATGTCCCTGAGTGGCTCCTAGTCATGGTTTGAGCAGAAATGTCCCATAATTAAGAGTTTTACTCAATCCTATCCTTGTTGTTGTTGTTGTTGTTTTTGTTAGGTGCCACCGAGTCAGAATCCGACTCATAGCAACCCTGTGTACAACAGGAGAAACACGATCTTTAGTGCTTCTCTGCTGTTCATAGGGTTTTCAATGGCTAATTGATTTTTAGGAGTGGGTTGCTGGGTCTGTCTCCTAAGTCTACAGCACCTGGTGTTCCCAGGTGGTCTCCCGTCCAAGGACTAACCAGGCCCCACCCTGCTTAGCTTCTGAGATCTGACAGGATCAGATGCCACAGAGCTACAGCTGCGCGCCTATCCTATCCTTAAACGTGTATCATCGAGGGATTTAATTATTGCTAAACTGAAATCAGTGGTTATATTCCTTAACACAAGTAATAACCTTTTTTACCAGCCAAAAGTAACAGAATCTAGTTATCGTTCGAGTAACCAAGTTTTATGTAAGGAATCCTCTAATCAATTGTTTCTACAAGTAAAATGTAGAATAAAAAATGTGCGGAAACTGCACTAAAAACTTGAATATTCCGTATTGTTTATATGAATTTTATATTCCAGCCAGGTGCGGTGGCGCAAGCCTGTAATCCCAGTGGCTCAGGAGGCAGAGGCAAGAGGATCGCAAGTTTAAGACCAGAGGCAGTCTGCGTAATTTAGTGAGACCTCATCTCAAAAAAAGCAAAAAAATGGGCTGGAGGCAGCAGCTCAGTGGTCCAGCACTTGCAAAGCATGCAAGCACGAGGCCCTAGGTTCAACCCCTAGTACTGCAATAAATAAATAAAATAAAATAAAATAAAGCTTATATTAATAATTTTATGAAATATGTATTATTTTACACATATGAAAATCAGGGCTCAGACAAGCCTTAAAACGTTTTCTTCATTGAATTTTGTTACCTGGTAACCAAACAATTTGTGTGGCTGTTACCTACCTTCCCCGTTACTCAAAAACCAAAATGCTCCACAAAATCTCTGCCTCCATTTGCTCACCTTTGTATCAGAAGTTCCTTGCCAAATACCTGGCAGACAGTAAATGCTCAATAAATATATGATGAGTAAATGATTTGCTCAAGATTACATAGCTAGAAAGTGGTAGAATGATGACTAGAACTCAGACTTCCTAACTTACTGGGTTTCTTCCGCATGAACATTTTTTATTTTTTGTTGAAAATTCTACAAAAGAAGTTCTCTCCCTACAAAAATTTAAAATTCTAGAACATAAGGCATTTGGCTTTGACTTATACAAGGTATTGTAGGCAAAAGGACTAGTATTTTCGGCTGCTTTACAGATGCATATAAATCTGTTATAACAGATACCACATTGAACATTAAGGAGAGATGAACTACCAAATAACTTTAGAATGTTCTAGAACCTTTTTTTTCTTCACAGTTCTTATATACTTCTCTTTCCTTCTACCAAAAACATCTTTCAGTCAACATCATAATGAAAGATTATGAAGACCAATGAATCGAGTGAAAGAAGAACACCCTGGGCTTTCCTGGTGGGCAGTATTACAGGTCATTTCCCCCTAGGGAGTTGGTGCTCCTGTTCTCAAATGGGAACTAGTGGCAGGCTACAGGGGAGATGGAGACCCCTTAAAGGATATGTAAATTTGTGAGTTGGTGCATTTTTAAAACTACAATGCTGCTTAATTTGCACAAAGATTAATTCCAAACACCTCTGGTCAGGCGGTAGTTTTACAGTAAGGGGTTTACTACTCGCAGTTTCACACACTAACAACACAGATGCTGGGGAGCCTGAGTGTGGACACAGCATACTCTGTCTGCCTGTGACATGACCTGTTTTGCCTGGATTTATCCAGGCTGTCTCTATCCTAGGGCATCTGTGCAGAACAACCTAACATCTTAACAACCTGGGAGCAGAGTTAAGTAGTGAAGCCACAGGCAGCTTCCCCATGGGCTGTTCCTAAGCCCCTTATGGATCAGGTGCAGGAGGTATCCACAATATGTACTGAAGACAAGGAAACAAGCCTTGAGCACCATGGACTCAATTACTCCCCGGTATACCTAGAGTCCACCAGCTTCTCCCCAGCTCCACCCGCTTCCTCCCAGCTGCGAACAGCTGCTGCCTGCACACTGCAGGCACCTCTTCTCCAACCTGTACTCTGCTTCCAGGCTGGCACCTCACTCACCCACGGAAGACACCCTTTTCCCTCTTTCACAGAGAAACTAAGCTTACAAATCCCTATCTTACAGGCTCATCGAGTGTGCTAAAATATGCCTCCATAGAGAGCCAAAAATAAAAACTGTCCTTGGCGTGTGGGGACTCTCTGTGATATGATTTTGGAATTGTCAGCACGGCTTTCCTGACTCCAGATTCTAGCTCCTGCGCTCTGACGCCTGAAATCCCATCAGAGCTTCATTCTAGTCACTTAAGGCAATGGCTATTACCATTGTTGTTGTTGTTGTTAGGTGCCATTGAGTCAGTATCTGACTGATAGCGACCCTACGTACAACAGGCGAAACACTATTGTCAGTGCTTCTCTGTTGTTCATAGGGTTTTCAATGGCAGACTGATTTTTGGGAGTGGGTTGTGGGGTCCTTCTCCCAAGCCTACAGCACCTGGTGTTTCCAGGTGGTCTCCCATCCAAGTACCAATCAGGCCTGATCCTGCTTAGTTTCCGAGCTCTGACGGGATCAGACACCACAGTGGCATGGCTGCAGGCATTAACCCTCATTATAGAGGTGCGTATTGGAAAGATGCACACCATAAACTCTGGGTGGGGAACCCTATATTTAAGGCAAGGATTCATTTTCATCCTAAATTCAAGGACAGCAGGAACATCTTACTTATGTCATTATCAACTATTTATAACTCATGCGAATTTTATCCTAACCTTTCCTTTAAAATTGTTTTGTTTTTATTTCCTTCATCTGTATCTCTCCCCTTTTAGTTATTTCTGCTAGAGCAAGTTTAATACTTTTATATTTTCTCTTGTATCTTATCAGAGATGTCCAATCTTTCAGCTTTTCTGGGCTGACTCAAGTAAAGAGGTATTGTCTTGAGCCACAAATAAATTATATAATATACTTAATACATACACATAGTAAGATTTTTTAAAATATATTTTTGTTATAAAGTTTAGAGACAGGAGAACAATATAAAACTAGCAGGAAATGTGACCTTGTTTTTTTTTTTTTTTTTTTGGCAGTACTGAGGGTTCAACCCAGGGCCTCATGCTTGCATGCTTTTGCAAGTGCTGGACCACTGAGCTATACCCCCACCCCATTTTTTCACTTTTTTGAGACAAGGTCTCACTACCTTACGCAGACTGCCTCTGGTCTCGAACTTGCGATCCTCCTGTCTCCGCCTCCAGAGCCACTGGAATTACAGGTGTGCACCCTCGCGCCCAGCTTGACCTTGTATTTGTGTAACTAATTTACCACTGTCTGGTTTCCTGGAAGTGGTCAAAATTTCTAATACTCAGATAAATTTTGCAATGGCCAACTTGCGGTGTCTAGCACTGGTCTGTGGAGGACGTGGTAACCCACTCTGGAAGCAATCAAAAGCAATTAGCCACCAAAACCCCCATGAACAGCAGAGAAGCACTGACAGTGTCAGAGGTGCTCCATTCTGTTGTACAGATCGCTAGGAGTCAAACTCAACAGCACCTAACAACAGAACTAGGTTGAATGAGGTTTTCAAAAATATTACTGGCAATTGCTGTGTTTTATTTGCCAAGTTGCCAAACACTCACGTAATATCTGGCACACCCTTAAATGGCTTTGAACGGCTTCAAGTCAGTTTGAATTCAACCCGATTACACTTGACTGACTGGGTGGTCGGTGATGGGACTGGCCTGATCACATTACCGACAGGGACATACATATTTACACTTATTTGAAGGTTAGAATTTGATCCTGTGGTGCCGTCCCCTGTAAAGGAGCATTAAGTGTCATTCTGTAAGCATGCACGGTATTGTTCCGGAACTTCAAAATTGGGAATATGCATGGGGTCCCAAAGAAAACCAATGCTAAAACCATGATGTTCAAAGATTTTGTGGTTCCGGGGGCAGTGGTGAATGCCCGGAATCTCAGAGTGTTAGGAGGCTGAGGCAGGAGAATCTCACATTCAAGGCCAGAGGCAGCCTGAGTAACTCAGTGAGACATTATCTCAAAACAAAAAGTTAAAGATGGGCTCAGGTGTAGCTCAATGGTAGAGCGAGTAACCCCTCAGTACCACATATTTTTAAAAAAGTTTCATGGGGTCTCATTATTAGCTGCTGTCCTGGGCCATATGTCACAGACTGGACATGCCTGTATGATAGCAAACTAACTTCTGGCTGATCAGCAGAGTGATTATTACTTGTTCTTTCTCTTATAAAATTGCTCAGGTTTGGTGCTTTACAGTGGAATGGGAGTGTAGGCTGTAATTCAGGGAGCTAGAAGTCCACTGTCCCGAGCTATGGCTCCACCACTGCCCAAGTTCCAAAGATGTGGGCAGTGTTCTTTAAGGGAATGTTTGCATTTCCATTAAACCAACTGACACCGGGCGCAGTGGTGCATGCCTATAATCCCAAGCGGCTTGGAAGGTGGAGGCAGGAGGATCGCAAGTTTGAGACCAGAGGCAGTCTGTGTAATTTAGTGAGACCCTCTCTCAAAAAGTAAAAAAAAATGGGCTGGGGCTGCAGCTCAGTGGTCCAGCACCTGCAGAGCATGCAAGCGCGAGGCCCTGGGTTCAGTCCCCAGGATAGCAAAAAACAAAAAAACGCCACTGGATTTGATGTCTGTTTTTTAAAACATTGTTAATCACTGTATGTTCTCAGGCAAATTATGTGCCTTTTCTAAGCCTCAGTATCATCATCTGTAAAAGGAGAAAACTATAACACATGACCTTTCCAGGATTGTTCAAACTTAAACCCTGATTCTAAATTTCAATTAGACTAAGGACTAACAACAGCAGCAACGAGGAGTAAGAAAACAGGCCTCAACTGGGAGGAGAGCAATAAGTTAGAAAGAAGGACTTCCAGGACTTTAGGAAGAAACAGCATCAAATGCCAGGGCAAGTTCTTGAGTTCTGACAGGACAGTACTGGAACAACCTTGTGTATTTCTGGGAGGCCACCGGGATCACCCTCAATGCCCTCAGTTGCAGATTCCAGCTGTGGCTACCACACTTACCTCTACCAGCATATAAACAGAAAGCAGCGTGATTCCGAGATTATACAAGGTGAGGAGTCCCCTGAGAGAAAGCGCGGGCCTGTTCTTCATGTATTTGTTGCCCAGCCATATTGACAGCAGGTACATGGCAGTGAGGAAGAAGGTGGGAAGGTACGAGTCCAACATGAACCACCCTCTGACTCGGGAATCTGCAAAGAAACCCACACCGTGAGATCGCCGGAGAGCGGCACTCTGCTCAGTGATACTGACTCACACATTTCGTTTGTTCCACAGCCCAGCTTATCCTTGGGAGATGATTCCAAGATCCCTAGTGAGCACTGTGTACCATGTTTTCTCCCATTACATTGTTGTTGTTGGTGGTGGTGGTGCCATCGAGTTGGTATCCGACTCACTGCGACCCTATGTACAATAGGTGAAACACTTTGTCAGTGCTTCTCTGCTATTCATAGGGTTTTCAATGGTGGATTGATTTTGGGGAATGGGTTGCCGGGTCCCTCTCTCAAGCCTCCAGCACCTAGTGCCCCCAGGTGGTCCCCCATCCAAGTACTAACCAGGCATGACCCTGCTTAGTTTCTGAGATCTGACAGGATCAGATGCCACAGAGCTACGGCTACAGGCTCCCATTACATACATTCCCAAATTCAATGTCTTTTTCATCTTAACTAGACGCCACTCACAGTGGCTATGACTTCTGCAATTGAGATGCAACAGCGAAACTAACGTGGGTTTATTTTTCCTTCTTCACCATTTCAGGGATAGATTTGTTCCTATGGTAGAGCTTAGCAACCTCAGGACTGGGTTGAGGTTTTCTTACTGAGAACTTCCGCTTTTTCATACAAAGGAAGCATTTGATGGTTCTCTGGAGTATCCAAATTGCCAGCATCACTACTCTGACACATTGGGATCAACAGTAAGTCAAACAAGGGTTAGTTCAACACCAGTACTCTGGTAACCGAGAGGAGACAAAGTGGCTCGTGGATAGGGTAGCGTGCGCAGCCTGGACAAGCAGGACAAAAGCCGACCCCATCCCTGGGGGGACAGAGTGAGATCTCATCACGTGACTCAGAAAAGCAGGCAGCGTGGAATGTATGAATTGTTATTTCTGCAACTGCTCATTTCACATTTTCAGATTGCAGCTGGCTGCAGGTAGCCGAAATGACAGAAAAGAAAACTGGCGATAAGGGAGACCCAACCCACGCAACAGAGAAGAGGAGGATGCAGCACTAACACTGGACCATGGCTGGCACTCAGGGGAGGGAGGGACCCGTGTGGACTGAGTAGCAAACAGGGCTTAAGCTGAGGATGAAAGGTCAGGGCCAAGAGAAGGGTGGGAAGCAAGGCAGCGAACACCTACTTCGGAACAGTTACCGCGTTTACTTATTCTAACTCGTTACTATGAGTACGCACTATTAGGGGATGGGGTTTAGCTCCATTGGTAAAGTGCTCGCTCTGCAGTCTCTGAGGCCCTGGGTTCTATCCCCAGCACCACAAAAATGGGAAAAAGACCTAGCAACCCGCTGCCAAAACACTCCTGAAATAATCAACCATCGAAAACCCTATGAACAGCAGAGAAGCACTGATAGTGCCTGGCATAGCAAAGGATTGGGTAGTGTTTCCTTCTGTTGTACACAGGGTTGCTGAGTCGGACCCAACTCGATGGTACCTAACAACAAAAAAGATACTATTATACCATTCTGGGGATGAAAAAACAGCTCAGAAAGCTCTAGTAATTTGCAGAAGACCAAGTGATGGTTGGCAGCGGTCAGGATCTGAATTACACCTGCCCGCTGGCCCAGTGTTGCTTGCTGGTGTCCTCCTTTGGGGAGGTCTGTGTGGTCAGAGGAGAGAGGGCACACTGGGTCCTGAAACCTCCACTGCCCAGAATTTGCCTGGGGTCACTGTGCAATAAACTGGACCGGGTGCATCATTAGGAACAGAGTCACGGGGTTATGGTGCAGGAGGCATGGGGAGCTGGAGATGGCAAAGGCAAGAGGCAGAGCTGAAGTTTGAGAACTGAGAGCCAAAGCACAGCCAAGGCCCAGCCCGGCCCTTCTTCTAGCCCTGGAGTGAAAATTTAATAGTTTCTACTGCACTCCCAGCCTGCAGCCATAGCCCTATGGCATCTGATCCCGTCAGATCTCAGAAGCTAAGCAGGGTCAGGCTGGTTAGTCCTTGGATGGGAGACCGCCTGGGAACAACAGGTGCTATAGGCTTGGGAGAAGGACCTGGCAACCCACTCCCAAAAATCAATCTGCCATTGAAAACTCTATGAATAGCAGAGAAGCACTGACAATAGTGTTTCACCTGTTGTACGCAGGGTCACTATCAGTCAGATACCAACTCCATGACACCTAACAACAACAACAAACTGCGCTTCCGAGAGAGAGCTTAATGGAAACTCAAATATAACTGTGGGCACAAAACGACTCTTGTTCTTTATTCTGCTTTTTTAAAGGAAAGAGACAGGAAGGGTCAGAAGTGTGGAAACTGCACACTGTCTTGAACCCCTACAAACAGTCATAAGAAAGCGGTGTCGCGGGCAGGTGAGGGTGTCCTTTTCCTGACCTGCTGGCTTCCCCAGGGGCAGCCCCTCTTCCTCGAGTGCCCTGGAGCCTGTCTACCCCCAGCCTTTCCGCAAACCACCCACTTGACAGGTGGCACGAGCTCAGTCTGTGTTGTCCCTGTTCTGTAAACGTCTCTCCGATGACAGAATGAGAAAGGCAGATGGCACAGTGCTCGAGTAACTCCAGTCTCACCTTTCCCATGCCTGGCACTTGGTATCATCCAAGCGCCAGAGGCCACATCACAATGTTCACCTCCATGTGTCAGCCCTGCGCATCCTTTAACACCTCAGAAAGGTCCTGCTTTGGAGGGGAGCCCTTTCCTACTAATCTTTCCAAAGGTCAGCTTTTCATTTGTATGACAAAAGAATTCTTTGGCATTTTTATTGTGGCTGCTGTAACTAATATTTAATAAGCATTTATTCTGTGTCAGGCACTGTTCTAAACATCTCACATGCATTAACTTATTTAATTCTCAAAACAATTATCCTAATTCATTTTTGAGAAAAACTAAGGCCACAGAGAGCAAAAAAAGTTAAATATAAACAACTTGCACTAACCTGCTGCCTTGCCTCTTGTTATGTGGGTGCGGCTCAAAGGTGTTCCCCAGCAGGGGTGCTCAGGGCCTAACTCCTGCTGTGAGCATGCCCTGCTTTGGGGAACATGGCTGTGCAGACGTTATCAAGATGCAGTCACACTGCATGGGCGGGGTAACCCCTGGGTGGTGTCCTTACAAGAGACCGAGGTTTGGATACAGGACACAGAGAAGGCCAGGTGGAGATAGCAGCAGAGGTGGGAGATACCAAGCCAAGATCAGTGAGGGCCATCAGCAATCACCAGAGCCTGGGAGAGGCAGGAATGGACTCCTTTGTCCATCCCCGAGGGAGAGCACGGCCATGCCTGTGGCACTGGCCTCCCATCTGTGGGAGAGCAAGCTTCGATCACTCACGCGCGACAGGGTTTGTGGTACTTTGCCCTGGCCTCCTGGGAAATGAACACCCACAGTTTAGGAAGGAACTGCAAGTCTGTTATTTCAGATGTGCGAGTGTGACGTCCCCAGCTCACGCTCCACGACAGAGTGGCCAGGTCTTCTCTCCTCTGCCTCACTTAAAACTTACAGCCACTGAGTGTGGCTGAAGACAAAGCATTCAGGATTAGAGGCAGCCTTTTTCCTGTGCCTTTGTCCCATTCTTATAAATGCTTGCTACAGTTGCTAACCCTGCAGCTGTAGCCCTGTGGCATCTGATCCCGTCAGATCTTGGAAAGTAAGCAGGGTCTGGCCTGGTTAGTCCTTGGATGGGAGACCGCCTGGGAACACCAGGTGCTGTAGGCTTGGGAGACGGACCTGGAAACCCACTCCCAAAAAACAGCCACTGAAAACCCCTGTGGATAGGAAAGAAACATGACAATTGTGTTTCACCTGTGCAGGGTCACTACGAGTTGGATACTGACTCAGTGGCACCTAACAACAACAGTTGTTAAGGATGTGCATCATCTCTCCAACCAAAACACAGGAACAAATGCCTGTGATTACATTTCTTTCCTTTGAGACTTGAGCTGTCACCTCAGTCAGCGTCGAGTGGTACTGATGTGGAAGAACTAGGGGAGTCTTACAAGTTCCCTAGGTCTCATCTGGTCAACGTAAGCATGGGTCATCTTTGTTGTTGTTATTGTTGTTGGGTGCCCTCGAGTCAGCGTCTGACTCATAGCAACCCTACGTACAACAAGGGAAACACTATTGTCAGTGCTTCTCTGCTGTTCATAAGATTTTCAATGGCGGATCACAGCTGCAGGCAGGGTCTTCTTTAGGAAGAGAAAAAGAACTGCAGTGGCTTATGGTGTCTGTTACTGTGAAGGCATCAGATTCACCTGTCAACTGTCAAATTTACAATCACCTAGCTGCAAAGTAGAATTTCCAGAGAAATGATGGAATCTACTCTCTTCCACTGATCCCACATCTGCACAATTCCAGGCCACTTGATCTTGGGGATGACAAAGTTCAGTGCGAACTTGGCTCAGAGAGAAAGCCCTTTCACTCTCTGAAGGAAATGTCAAACAAAGTTCTGGTAACCAAGAAATCATGGTTCCGGTGTCCTGTGTGACTAAGCTAGAGGCTGTGCCCTCCACCCTGAGCTGGCGCTCTGCCCACTGCAAATGCATGGCAAGTAGGTTGCAGAGAGACAGATGCTCGCCTGCCTGCCTGCCCCATGCTCATGAAGACCAGAAGAGAGAACAAAACAATAAGCTCTGTGAACGGAGTGCTCCAGGCTGAATGGAGTCTCCTCATATTAAAACTCCGTAAGTCATTGTTCGCTCAGAGAGGTTCACAGAATCAGAATGGAGCCTGGGGAATGAATGGGCCAAACAATCTCTAAGTGGTCATTTAAGGATTTTGAGAGGCAGGAAAATCTCATTTCCTTCCACTCTTCTTCCCCAACAGTGCAGAAGAGATAACCTGTGGACAGCTATGGATCTTCCGCAGGTTTGTGAACCAGCAAGGCTCCAGTGAGATGAGGTGTTTTGTCCAGAATTCATGCATTCATAAACCACACAGGGCCTGGGACACTCAGGGCTGCGAGGCGCCCTGGGGACAGACAGATAGTAACACCGTCATGGCTCTGGCCCTCATGGCAGAAAGTTCCATGAACAGCAGTGAAGCCTAGGAAGGAAAGAGATGGTGAACGAGAAAATGACTTGGGGACAGGCCTGCCCTGGAGAGGAAAGCCTGCTGGAAAGGCAACACACCAGCTGGTTCCAAAGAGGGGGAGTGGATCAGATGGGGGGTTGGGGACAGCAGAGAGTAGCGAGGAACTCCAGGCTCAGGAACACAGAGAGCAACAGTTTCTGTGCTCGAGGGACTAAAAGAAGCCTCAGGCAGCTGAATCCAAGTGTGTAGGGAGAAGGCACTCATCAAGGTCATGGGGGAGCTGAGGCTGGGCTGGGGGACCGGCCCGGAGGCCGGGGAGTCTGAAGGCTGGAGCCATGGCTGAGAGTCGGCCACGCTCATCCCCAGGCCCAGGGCGGGGAAAGCTCACACAGGTGAAGAGGAGCCAGGGCCACGTGAGGACAGGGACTCTACAGGTGACTACACAGGAGGACAGTTCCAAGTGATGGGCAGGGGAGAGAGGGGAGGGAAGTGGCCTAGACTGGAAGGGCAGCCGCCACATGGCTTTGAAGCCGGAGACACTGGAAGAAAATACTGTGTGTCAGCTCCCAGAACTTCTGCAATCCAGGAGCGGCGGAGCAGGAGGAGGAAGGGGAGCTTCTGGACCCTCTGGGGGCGGGTCAAGGTGTTCAATATCACATGTCATAGTATTTTTGACACACCAGAGACAACATAATTCTCTCTATCTAAGGGGCACTATTAGTGTGTTCTTTGCATATTATACTCTCAAGAAGCTTTCTTACCTCGAGGCCCAAACATGTGGTCCAAAAAAGCGTTGACTTCATCATCAAAGGCCTTCAGATGCTCCTGAAGAAAGAAAGAAAAAATTATTAGTGTGTTTCTTTTCTTTCCTCCTTTTTTTTTTTTTTTTTTTTTTTTTTGCGGTACTGGGGGTTGAACCCAGGGCCTTGTGCTTGCCTGCTTTGCAAGTGCTGGACCACTGAGCTGTGCCCTGAGCTCATTTTTTTGACTTTTTGAGACAGGGTCTCGCTAAATTACGCCAACTGCCTCTGGTCTCGAACTTGTGATCCTCCTGCCTCAGCCTCCCAAGCAGCTGGGATTACAGGTGTGAGCCACCGCACCCAGTGCTGCTGCTTCTTCTTTTTTTTAACCCTCAAAGTAAGCCACTACCACTGCCATGTAGTTCCACAATCCCCAAGGCCCCAGCTTCAAGGACTTCTGACGGCAAAGACTCAAGGAAGGAGGTCAGGAAACACAGCCTCGCCTTTCACCAGCTTGCAAAGATTCAGAAGGACCTGATTCCTCCTCTTGCCTTTCCTTAGACAAGAGGAGTCCTGGAAACAGGCTTCATGCATTTAGACGCTGCGGGTTACTGACCTTGATCCCATAGACCTCTCAGATGTTTAGAGGCAAAGCTGTTCCATAAGCAACTTCCATGTTGCAATTAACAGGCTGTGTGTAAGCAGCAGGGAAAGTCTGTGGCGGCAGAATACAAGCACAGCTTTGAAATGAAATCCAGCTGCGCTGTGTTTCATGAAGCTGAACCTAGACCTTTAAAGATGCCTTGCTTTTCAAGTGCAGAAACTGAGTACTACAGCTATTTCTCTATTAATGTTTTATTGTTTCCAAACTTCTTTATACATTAATATCTACTTAATATCACAGAAATGAATGTCACACCTACAGCCATAGTCCTGTGGCATCCGATCCTGTCAGATCTGAAGCTAAGCAGGGTCGGGCCTGGTTAGTACCTGGATGGGAGACTGCCTGGGAACACCAGGTGCTGTAGGCTTGGGAGAAGAATCTGGAACCCACTCCCAGAAAACAACCAGCCATTGAAGACCCTGTGAACAGCAGAGAAGCACTGACAATAGTGTTGCACCTGTTGTACTGTAGGGTCACTGCGAGTCGGATACCGACTCGATAGCACCTAACAACAACAACAACAAATGTCACTTGGGTACACCATGTTAATTACTACCCCTTTAGCACTACCTCGCATTCCTGGGCAAAGGGTCTCTGGTGAGGACTTTGGGAGGCAGGCTGGTCCCTGGGTGGCTGTGGGCTGGGCGTGACGGCCTTGGGAAGCTCACATGGAATGAACTCCAGATCCGACAGCTACCGTGCAGTCAGGACACCAAAGTGCTTCACTCTCAAAGACAGAGATTGGCAGGGAGGGGAATTAGCTCAGTGGCGCATGAAGGGAACATTTGCATTTGTGATTGGCACCAGCCACTGGGACCTGCTCCTTAGTCATGTCTTTGACCCTGAGAAATTTCAGGGAAAAAACAGGTCTTTGAGAATGTTAGGAAGCCTAGGAAGGAGGGGGGATTAGATACCAACATTTCCAGCCCTCACTACTGCTAGCCAGAGCATTAGGAACTTTACCTTCCTTATTCTACAAGATTGCTATCGAAAGGACTTTGGCTGAATCAAGCCTGGAAGTTTTACAACACCAGCTTCCATGTCAGGCATCTCAAGGACCTTAACACCTCAGTGTGACAGAATACGATCTGAGTGGCTGTCAGAATGGCCACATCCGTCCAGAGGTCTCTGAGTGTTCAACCTGGAAGGTTACGTAAGCTCACCGAGGCACTCACAATGGATACCAATGAAATCTTCCATCGCCACAGCCATGAACAAATGTTTACACTTCTCATTTTGTTTGCTAAAGTCCAAATCCATTTCCCACCCTTTGTAGAGCTCAGACAACAAATGGAGAAGTCCCACTGCTCACATGATTGCTATAAACTTCTTGAGTTTCTCACAGAGAAAGAAGTGTGGAAACGGAGGCCATGGTGAGCAGGGAGGGAAAGATGAATAAAGAGGGAACAGCCAGAGCGCAGACGCAAGGAGGGCTTAAAGGCGGCTGGAATCGGGACAGAGTGGAAGACAGGGCAGCGGTGGCGGCCTCAGCCTGGGCAGCACAGGTGCTGTTCTGAGCTCCACGCTCTCCGGTCACCCTCTGGCCACCCCTCCATGCAGGAAAGAACACCCACTGGTCCAAGGGAATGTGCTGATCCCCAGTCACAATGTCTCCTCCCCAGAGACTCCTCCAAGTCCCCTGCCAAACTACCCTGAGCCAGCTTCCAGAACAATCTCTGCCCCCCACAAGAAAGTCCACATTCCAAGAGTGGAATTCAGCCTGTGGCTGCGTACCCCAAGCAGCTAAAGAACTGCCACGGTGGCAGCCAGAAGAGTCTTACCTAATGCTGTCCCTGACCACTCACTGCAGGGGGTGGGATGTGAAATGGACTAACCACTTGGCAAGCCTGGTAAAAGCACAGACAGATACCCATCTCACCAGCCAGCGTGCCAGTCTAGGTACTCACCTAGCAGGAAGGAAAGCACGTTTGTGTGTGAAGGCTCACACTCAAATACTCACAGGCTTATCTGTAATGGCTCCCCAGGGACCTCCAGGGGCCACCCACAGAGGCTGGCCTGGGCGCAGCCACACCAGGAGGCCTGCTGGGCAGTGTAAAGGGTCAACCGGGGCGCACACAGCGTGGACAGAGCTCAGAGTGAATGCACTGCATGCAAGCAGCTAGAGGGAGGAAGAACACAGGTTGTTTCCATTTGTGCGAAATTCTAGAAAACTACAGAGATGCAGTCCATGCTCGTGTGGAGCCAGCAGGAAGAGCCCAGCACATCCTTCAAAAGCACGGGTTAGATGAGGACACTTGCACGGGTGTCGGTGACAGTCGGGAGCCAGCAGAATGGCACCACAGCACGCCACGCTGTCTTCCGGATGAGGTGTGACTCTGCACAGAGTGGAAGGTGGACAAACCCAGAGCACAGGGAGCGGTCTACACCACGGAAGAACGTGCTGGGAGCCTGAAGCGAGCTGCCCATCACCTCCCCCACATGGGCCGCACTGCCACCCCGCCCAACATCCCGTGACGCCCTGTGCCCGGTGCCTTCTGCGGCAGGGAGGGCACCTGGAGGAGTGGCCAGTGCCTGAGCAGATCTCCCCGAAGACCCAGAGCCATGCGCCTCTCAGTTGGCTGTGGCGTTAGAACTCTGCCTGCTCCTGTCTTGGCCTCGGCCTCTGTGGCCGAGCAAGGCTGGGAAGGGCGCGCCCAGCTGCTGCCATGGCCGATCAGCGGGGCCTGGAGGCCTCGCAGCCTGGCCCTGCCCCCCATAGGCTGGAGTCAGTGATCACCCCTGAGCCGGGGCTGCTCACAGGGGCCCAGGCAGGAGGCCGACAGAAGCGCCCCAGGACCCTGTCTGCTTCCTGCACACTCTGAGTGGTGCTCCAGGCTCCCTCGGCTCTGTCCTTCCTCTCCTTTCTCTCTCCCTTGACCTTGTTCCTGTTCCTTCCTTCCTCCCTTTCCCCGTCTTCCTTCTCTATCCTCTCGCACACCTTACTCCTTCTGCACTTTCATGTTTTAGGCATTTTGTAGTTTTCAGTTTGTCTACCATGGCATTACCTTGTGTTTTAAAACCCAGTGATTTAAGATCTTGGTGTTTCTGCTACTTTGTTGGTAGAGTTGTTTTTGCAAAGTTCTTGGGGGTTGAACCCAGAGCCTTGCACACACTTTGCAAGTCCTCTACCACTGAGCTGCACCCCTTGTCCATTTTTTATCTTGAGTCAGGGTCTCACTCAGTTGCACAGGCTGCCTCTGGCCTCAAACCTGTGATCCTCCTGCCTTGCCCTCCCAAGTTACTGGGATGACAGGCATGAGCCACAGCCCTTGGCTTGATACAATTTTATAGAACCTTTTAAAGACCCTCATTCAATCAGAGTAGCTATTTTTACTACAAACTGCTTTTTAAAATTAGCAAAAGCACTTAGATTATGAAACATTGGGGTGTCTTTTTTCTGTTTTTGTGTGTTACCAACAGACTAAATCTGAGGTGCCCAATGACAGTGAGTCAGGAAATGGCATGTGACCAGCTTAGGAAGGGGTCACAGTTGAGCATAACCTGACATGACACGACTGTGGCGACTCCCCAGGAGGCTCAGGGTCAAGGCTGAACGGACAGAACGCGGCCTGGGCCTGGGCACACAACGTGGCTGCCCCATACCGAGGCATCTCCTGGCTGACGCCTGTGGTGGTTCCCAGCCAGCTGTCTCTGCAGAAACTAAGTGCTCACATGTGTGAATGAAACTAGGACCTTTAGCAGGTGGACAAAAGTGGACACATAAAAATGCAGAAGACACTCTGGCTGCCACAGCTAACTACACACCACACCGGCTCCTGCCTCAGGGCGACCCATGCAACATCTACAGCATTAGGCGTTCTCTGGGGAGAGAGTAAATGAGCTGAGGAGGATGGGTGGGACAACCTATGAGATGTTGTTGTTGTTGTTGTTGTTGTTAGGTGCCGTCGAGTCAAGTCTGATTCATAGCAACCCTATGTACAGCAGATTGAAACACTTCCTGATTCTGTGCCAGGCACATGATCTTATTTATGTTTAAGCCCATTAAGTTGCAGACACTGTGTCAATCCATCTGGTGGAGGGTTTTCCTTTTTTGCGTTGACCTGCCACTCTCCCAAACATGATGTCTTTCTCCAGGGATTGATCCCTCCTGACTACATGTCCAAAATATGTAAGACGCAGTCTGGCCATCCTTGCTTCCAAGGAGCACTCTGGGTGCCCTTCTTCTAGGACAGATCTGTTGGTTCTTTTGGCAGTCCATGGTATATTCAATAGACGTCTCCAGCACCATAATTCAAAAGCATCAATTCTTCTCTTGTCTCCTTATGAGATGCAGGAACTCTCCATTGCTATGTGTCCTGCAGAAGAACTTCCCAAGACTGAACCACCCAAGGTCAACCCTGCAGAGCCTGTGCAAGGCTCATGCCGGGCACCGCATGGGCACCTAGGCAGAAGTGAGCTACTGCTTGCCCAGCACCAACTGGGCCTCCACATTTCACAAAAGCCTGGCAAGGTGGCCACCCCTTCCCACTTACAGAAGTGGAAACTGAGGCTGGAGAGAGTGCCCGGCAGGAAACCTGAACCTGGCCTGGCCCTGGCCCTCCATGTTTCTCACCTCCTGGGCAGCACAGGGCCCTGCAGAGCTCACTCTAGTCTTGTCTCTGGGGCTACAGGACCTCCAGGGTCCAGGCAGACAAAGACAACACACTGGCTCCATTTGCACCCCAGGGAACCCCACATCCATGGCTAGTGTGGGATAAACGAGGCTCAAGGGCCAAGCGAGGCTGCAGCGTGGCTGCTCCCTCCTCCTGCAGCTCGCCAGCCCTCTGGTGGCACTGCCCTCGAAAGGCAGCTCCTTCCCCAGCTCCCTGGCCACTGTCTCTCCTGGCTTAGTCCCAGAGGAGAGCAGTGCTGGCCTCCGGAGGTCTGGACTTTGTGGAGTGCTTGACATCCCCTTCCTTGAAACAATTCTCCTCCATGGCACTTAGGGTCATGCAGGTGCCCCTGGCGACTCTGCTGTAGTCCTGAGTCAACCACCAATGGCAGCTCCAGCCATCCCTGATCCCAGCAGCTCCCGGCCCACCATGGCCCTGAACATGTATTGAAAGAATCAGTGCAACTCTCCTTCTTCCAAACCCGGATAACACTCACTTGATACTTACTTCACATTACTCTGAATATCTTGCTATGTTTTCATTATGTATGACCTGGTTTCTTTTCTTTTTTTTTTTTTTGTGGTACTGGGGGTTGAGCCCAGGGCCTCGCACCTGCATGCTTTGCAAGTGCTGGACCACTGAGCTGCACGGCCAGCCCATTTTTTTACTTTTTGAGACAGGATCTCGCTTAGTTATACAGACTGCCTCCGGTCTCGAAGTTGTGATCTTCCTGCCTCCGCCTCCAGAGCTGCTGGGATTACAGGCCCGCACCGCCACCGTGCCTGGCTTGGTTTCTAATTTTGAAAGATCCTTAACCCTGCTAACCCTCGCGTTATCAGGGTCAACCAAACCCAATTTTATTTTTTGAATTTCCCTTTTGAACTTTATTTTTTTTCCTTGTGTGTATGTTTTTCTTTTTTCCTTTTCTTTTTTGGGGGAGGGGAAGAGAGAGGTAGCAAAATGCTGGGGTGAAGATGGCCCCAAGTCCGCAGTGGCAGAGCAAGCTCCCTCAGTGCACGCAGACCCGAAAGGGGCTCCCCCCGGGGAACTTGCAGCTGTGTGGTCTAAGTATTGGGCCGATGACTGTTTCCTTAACCATAAAGCAGGATTTTTTACCTAGTGAGTTAAAATTATATAGAAATCAAAGCCCCAAAGCAAGGCTAGTCTAAATGACCACCTCACTATTTATACCATTACAAGTGTTGCTGTTACTGTCATCAATATTGTAATACAGGGCAAATAATACAGGACAGACCTCAGTGGGAGGAAAGTCCATGAGCTCAGTGGACAGTACTAAGGTCATCCAAACACACTGTGCAAACAACCTTAATTCCTTGGCTTCCAAGGGGACAGTACAAGAGGAGCTTATAATTAAAATTCATTTCTAGTTATTATTTTTTTTTCTGAGATGGAGTTGTACTATGTAGCTCAGGCTGGCCTGAGACCCACGGTCCTCCTGACTCAGCCTCCCGAGTGCCGGCATGATAGACACTGGCCACCACCCTCAGCTTCGGATAGCACCCTCATCTGGCATAAAATCTGAAGAACTTCAGACAATCAAGTAACTGGATGGCCTCCGGCTGAGTGGGCCAGAACTCAGTGCTCTCCACCCACCCTTCTCAGCTCCTCTCCATCCGGACCTCCTGTGCTCTCCACTCCTGTGACCTGTCCCCTGGGTGTCCTAAGCATCATGCGCCCTCTGCTCCTCTCTCTCTTTTCCTGCCCCCCTTTCTGGGCCACTTCATGTGTTCTTGCTTCAGGCTGGACGCCTCCTAATTGTATTTTGGATTTCCCTGGCCGTTCCCTCCTCTCAAACCAGTGAGGATCCTCTTTGCCTGGCACATATTACGGCTGAGTACTTGTGGACCACCTCTGCTAGGGAACGAACAAGTTTGCCAGAATCACACCCAGAATGGGCTTAGCAAACCTCAGAGGTCCACTTTTGACCCATTTGTCCTTTGGCAAGACTCTTCTTTGCCAGGTTCCAAGGGCTGTCAGGACTATGTACCAATATATCTTTGGCAAGTAAAGAGGAACAGGAAGTGAAAAGACAGAACAGAGAAAATGGAAAAGCCGGAGCAAAGCACCATCTTTTTTTTTTTTTTCAGTACTAGGGGTTGAACCCAGGGGCTCGCACTTGTATGCTCTGCAAGTGCTGGACTACTGAGCAGCACCCCCAGCCCTTTTTTATTTTTATTTATTTCTATTTTTTTTTTTTTTTGAGACAGGGTCTCGATAAATTACACAGACTGCCTCTGGTCTCAAACTTGCGATCCTCCTGCCTCCACCTCCTGAACCACTGGGATTACAGGCATGCGCCATAATGCCAGGCTGCACCACTATATTTTTAAGTCAGAGAGATCCCAGGACAGCAAATCCAGAACGACCATGGCTCAGGAAACCACCAACTAGTTAAACCCTAAAGAAAACAAGAACATTTTTGGTGCTAGGTATCAAACCCAGGATCTCACACATGCTAGACAACCATGCTACCACTGAGCTATGCGTCCAGGCCCAAAGCCTTTTTATTCTATATTTTGAAAAGATAAGTATCACCAGCAGAGCTGGGCAGAGTGGTGCACACCTGAATCCCAGTGACTTGGGAGGAAGAGGCAGGAGGATGGCAGGTTCAAGACTAGAGGCAGCCTGCATAACTTAGCGAGACCCTGTCTCAAAAAGCAAAAAAATGGGCTGAGGGTGCAGCTCAGTGGTCCAGCACTTGCAAAGCACGCAGGCGTGACACCCTGGGTTCAACCTCCAGTACCGCAAAAAAAAAAAAGAAAAAAAGAAAAAAGAAATTGCCAGGGCATGGTGATGCCCACCTGCAATCCCAGCACTCAGGTGGCAGAGACAAGAGGATCGAGAGTTTAAGGCCTGCCTGGAGAAACCAAAAAACACGAAGAGAGCGAAAATACGAAAATATGAAATGAAGAGAATGAGAACATTAATATTCAGTACCATTTGGATAACGGGTCCTACAGGGCATTTTTGCAAGTGCTGAGGCCAGGTGTGCACTTGGTCACCTGTGTCATTGATATGTGGAGGAGCGCAGCTGGCTCATCTCCTGCTTCATCCAGTGTCCTCTGCAAATCACAGGACAGTCTGCTTTGCATGAGAACCTGAGCAATGTCTTGAGGAGCTCTGAGCTCACCCTAACGAGGCGTGGGGCGGTCCACAGACAAGGCTGTCTCGCTTACGGAGTGCTGGGCCCCAGAGGAGGAAGGCCCAAGGAACAGAACTTACAAAGGCGTTGGACTCGCAAGACCAGGGTGCTCCGCAGTTGCTAACACAGCACAGCAGGAGATAGCCCTGCTCCTCAGCCTCCGACAGAACTCTGCAGGGAGCGTGGGACCTCCAGGTGCCATTGGATCAGAACTGGTGTTCTGCTACAGGTTCAGTGCCCAAGGGAGTGGGGACCACAGGACAGGGCAACAGCACTGACAGGCAGCAGGGCCCAGCTGACAGCCAGCGCACCACAGGCACAGGGGCCCAGCAAAAGGGATCTGAGCAAAAGACAGATGTCCAGGAAATTAGGCCAGTCGGTCATGGAGTACCGTGGGAGAACTCCTGTAAAGAACTGTCTGCGGGTGTGGGTGTGTGTGTGTGTGTGTGTGTGTGTGTGTGTGTGTGTCAAGAGTAGAGAAGAATGCAGGGGGTTTGTGAAAAGCTAGGGCAAAACTGATAAAACATAAATTACACAAACAAAATATCAGCCTGTGGCCATAGCTCCCTGGCATCCGATCCTGCCTGATCGCGCAAGCTAAGCACGGTTGGCCTGTTTAGTCCTTGGATGGGAGACCGCCTGGGAACAACAGGTGCTGCAGGCTAGGGGGAAGGACCTAACAACCCATGCCTGAAACAATCCACCACTGAAAACCCTATGAATAGCAGAGAAGCACTGACACTGTCACGGAGGGTTTTATTCTGTTGTACATAGGGGGCACTATGAATTGGACCTGACTCAATGACACCTAACAACAACAACAACAACAACAACATAAAATATTGTAAGTTAACACTCAGGTATGTCCATGTGGAGCACAGAATGGTGGCTTGTTATCAAAGATAAAACTATTTGTTAAGTCTCAAAAGTAAAATGTTACCTGGGCACAAATAATGCCAATAACTTGGAAAACTGGGGCAGGAGGGTCATGAGTTTGAGGCTAGTGGCAGCCTATGTAACTTAGCAAGATCTTGTTTCAAAATAAAAAGTGGAAAAGGGGCTGGGGTGCAGCTCAGTGGTGGAATACCTGTCTGGCATGTTTGAAGCCCTGGGTTCAACCTCCCAGTACTGCCAAAAAAAAAAAAAATTGTGTGTGTGTGTGTGCGCGCGCGCACACACATGTGTACATGCATGTGTATGTGTCTATATATATACACACGTATATAGTGTGTATATATATGTATATATGTGTGTGTGTATATATACACACATACATATTCTTTCTCTTTTCTTCTTTTCTTCTTTTTTTTTTCTTGGTCACGCTGGGGACTGAATCAAGGGCACCACACATACTAAAGCAAGGATCTACCACTGGGCTGCTTTACCCCTGGCCAAAAACGGATTTTAAACATTTTAAAAATATATTCACAAGGCTCAAATAATTTGTGAATTAATTGATTGGTTACATGGAATTTGTGGGATTTGAGGAAAATGGTATTTTACTAAATGCATATTCTTCAAAGGGAATAGTTAATTAGTTTCTTTCTAGTCATTTCTCAAGTTATGGCTTTCCTTCCAAGAGTATGGGAATAAAACCCAAACGTGTTTATTTCATAACATTCTGGTCTCATGAAAAGATATTTTAAAACTTGCCTGGATTTTAGTATTCAATTAAAATGAAATCTGTTAAACAAAGGGCTTCAGTTGCACAATTAGCAAATAAAATTATTCGATGCTTTAGTACTGAATATGTGAGGGGCAAAAAGCTAAGAATTTTGCTAGGCTTGCAATTCAAGATGTTTGTAGTGATTATAATTTCTACTTCCACAGGAAGTGGTGGGTGAATAAGACTCCTTGGAGATTTAATCCAAAGCCAGATATCTGTACTCAGGACAGCTTGGAACTGTGACAGTTTCTGAATTTGGGGACATGGGAAGAATAAAGCTCTTTCACAACTAGCAGCAGCAGTGAAAGGAATTGCTGTTTGTATGTGCTCTGGTTATGAAGTGCTGACCGGCGCGAAGCAGGTCGGCTATGCTGCCTGGCCAAGTGGTATTCTTTTCACTATGAACACAAAGCAAAGCTTTTAAGGATTTCTGGGCAAAAAAAACACAGGCTAGATTTTTTTCCCTAATTTTTCAAGCAATGGTTATATCTTTATTATTTCTCTATATACCTGATATTCTAAAAATAGAGCCTTCAGCCTAACCACTGTGGCATCGGATCCCATCAGATCTCAAAAGTTAAGCAGTGTTGTGCCTTATTAGTCCTTGGATGGGAGACCACCTGGGAACACCAGGTGCTGTAGGCTTGGGAGAAGGACCTGGCAACCCATTCCCAAAAAATAATCAGCCATTGAAAACCCTACGAATAGCAGAGAAGCACTGACAATAGTGTTTTGTCTGTTGTACATAGAGTTGCTATGAGTCAGACATTGACTCGATGGCACCTAACAACAACATTCTAAAAATATCTATAATTTTTCAATATGTTTATGATAAAGTTAAAAAAATGTCTTCTTTTACTGCTAATACAAAGTAAGAGACAATCAGAGTCACACAGACTTTTACATTTTCCCCTTTGGTTAAGCTACAAAATTGAGCTACACAGGAATTTACCAGGCTACCCAGATCCTACCCATGCTGAATGAAATCCTTATCAAAAATGGTTTTGCTCAGCAGTGTGTTATCACTGAAGTGTCGGCTGATCTGCCCTCCACTGCAGCCTTTTCTAGAAGGTGAAGGAAGCCCATCTCTCCCTTAGCATGTTAATCCAGGTAACGTAAATCAAATGAGCATCATTAGCAGCTAGTGTGAAGAAAATAAACCATCAGAAGGCAAAACGCAGCCTGAGCCGTGTGCTAAAATTGGGAAGGACACCCCACTTGGCTTCTATGATGTTCAGAGTGCTGCAAGCCAGTTTCAGATGCCCAAATTCCATGGTATTTTAAATACCTTCCAGTACATCACCTTAGTTCACCTTAGTTCATTCTTCAGTGATCATGCATCAGGCAACTAGTCTCCTAAGACACAGGGCTGATGGACAAAGACGCAACTCTAGGGGGAGGGAAGAGAGGAGGTGGCATCTGTTTACAGGTGATGAGAGGCAGAAGACAAAATTATTCACGACATGCCATACATCATTCCTCTGCCGAATACTGCTTCAAAGCGAACCAGGTAAATGAAAGGCTCTGACCCTCATCTTAACAATCAGTGTGGTGTCCTAGAGTTTTCTCAAGGTTCTTCCAGGCTGTCATTGTGACTCCTGCTAAATAGGCACTTATATGAACTATCACCATCCTTTTTCTTACTATAAATCACTTCTATTCAGGAGACAGCAGGAAGCATTTTGCAGGATGAAATGCTCTGTGAATATAATCCTTGTACCCCTTCTATTACTAGGCCTTTCAAGGCCACTATTTTTATAACTGCAAAACAAAAAATTCCTACTATTTTTGAGTAAAATGATCCTCAAGGCCATTTCTAGCTCCACAATGTTAAAGAGACAATGATAACGAGTCTCTTTGTTTTCCCATCCTTGCTGTGCTTTCTTATCCTCTCCTCTACAATCTTGAAGCTGGTAGGCAGCGTGAGATTCACACAAGAAGGAACCAATTCTGAAACAGTGCTGAGCAGGCAGCAGCAGTCAGTAAACACGGAGTTATCGGGGATTTTGAAACAAATGTACAAAACTCTCAAAAGTAACCTTGACCAAGCTGGCTTTTTCAAAAGCAGGTTGGTCAACAGGAGGACAGGATGAGCTTGCTCCTAAACTCCATGGACAGATGTGTTTGAGTGATTCAGTCCTTCCTCTGTGTCTCCGAAAATTCAGAGAAAAGGGAGCCCCGCAAAAGAAAAGAGTTCAGTGGCCTTGTTAAAGTGAAGCAGTAGCTATGTACAATGGTAACACAAACAAATGGTTTCAGAGGGCCTTGGCATCTTCTCATAACTTCCAGAAACTACTGCCCCCCATGATCATTCATCAGAACGAAAAATTTATATCTTCTCAATTATCCTTAAAGTGCTAAGTAAAAACAGCTTCAACCTCCTGCCCAGTGGTCCCCACCCTCTGTCCCCAGTGCCAACTCTACAGCCTCCCTATTCCTTCCAATATAAAAAATCTGAAGCTACTATTGGAAATAAGAGCATAGAACACATGAGGCTGTTGTTAGGTGCCATGGAGTTGGGTCTGACTCATAGCGACCCTATGTACAACAGAACGAAACACTCCCCAATACTGTGCCATCCTGCCACTTCGTCAGTGTTCCTCTGATATTCATAGTTTTTGATGGCTGATTGTTTCAGGAGTGTGCTACCAGGTCCTTCCACCATTTTTGTGGGGCTGGGGATGGAACCCAGAGCCTCAGAACATACAGAGCAGTGTTCTTCCAACTGAGCTAAATCCCAGCCCAAACGCATCATGACCAAATCAATATAGTTTTACCTTCACGTATGGTGCCACGGTCTGAAGTATGCAGGACTGACACGTCATTTGGAAATGAACTGGGTGAAGCTGACAAAGTGAAATCAGAGAGACTGAAATCTTCAGCCTCCTAAAGTAATACTCAGTGATTGCTGTTTGGTATATTGGGTGCTTTAAGTATTTCATTCATTTGACAATTTTTTAGTTCAACTGCATACAAACAAGGTCTTCTGAATGCTTATCTTCAGGCTAAGTTTCAATAGGTAGAAGGAAAGTTTTAAAGTGAACAAAAGCCTATTTGAAATACTTATAAATGTACCACAAAAATCAAAATGCAATTAGGAAAGCTCAGCTACTTAAAGTTGTATAAATAATTTAAGAGACTATTACCAAATTTTCTTAAAAAGTATGTGCCTCAACCTGTTGCTTTGTCTGTTAGAAACTACTTGATTTCTGTTAAGAAAGACAAAAGTACATTAATTGTTGTCATGATATTATGATTTTTAAAATATTTCCTTGGCAAAAGTCTGCAATTAGTTTGAGTCTTTTGGCTTTCACCATATTTGATTTTTCTCTTTAGATACAGCTCTCTAGAACTGTATCACAGAGAATGTTAATTGGTAGTGTATGTCCTTTCAACCTGTAGAAGGGAAAGGATAAATCCAGTCACACTAACAGGCAGTGGCTCTGGGCAAGGGAAGAGCACGTGTAGTCTCAGGATGGTGCACTTTGCCAGTGATCCCAGCCTCATCACTGCTTCTGGTTGCTTCTCCAATAGCAGCCAAAATTAGTCCCTAAAGAAGACTCGTCTGTATGGAAACCTAAAGCCCATTTGCCTGCAGCCATAGCACTGTGGCATTCAATCCTGTCAGATCTCAGAAGCTAAGAAGGGTCAGACCAGGTTAGTCCTTGGATGGGAGAGCGCCTGGGAACACCAGGTGCTGTAGGCTTGGGAGAAGGACCCGTCAACCCACTTCCAAAAATCAATCCACCATTGAAAGCCCTATGAACAGCAGAGAAGCACTGACAATAGTGTTTCACGTGTTGTACATAGGGTCGCTAAGAGTCAGACACCAACTCGACAGCACCTAACAACAACAACAAAGCCCATTTGAAAGGAAATGGGCATTGGGTTTAGATTTATTTAAAAAGTTAAAGAAGGAGATGTTAGACTATGAATATTTTAAAATTATTGCTGGTTTTTAAGAGAGAAAAGTCTAGCCAATTCATTTGCATAGTTTTAAAATAGCCCCAAGGTTGAAAACGTAGATGGCTCCAAGAGCGAGCCTGACAGAGAGGCCGAGCTGCCAGCACGCCACTGAGCAGCCCAGTGGGACATCCTGTGCGAGCCTTCTGGGCTACGACCCAACGGGAATGGAGGAGCAAGTCCAACCTCTCACCGCACGTGCAGCTCGGGCCTGGGCACGAGTGCTCATTACAGACATCTGGAAACTGAGTTTTAAGTGGGAGCCTGCTTTGTCTCACCTGATACCCTAGGAGCTGCTGGGAAACTGAAGCTGTTTATGAGCACTGCTTTCAAGCCCACTGTCTCAGTAGGTAGGACAGGAGTCTCAGAGTCTGCTGAGAGCCTGACGGAGGTGGCAGCTGAGGACAACCCTGAAGGAAAACGTCACGATGCCATCTCCCTAGAGATGACAGACATAGTCTGATTTTCACCTACATGTTCCTTCTAATCTGCTATTCCTCCAGTCCAAAGAATTCTCTAAAATAGGAGTCATTTATATACGTTAACAAAGAAAACTATTTAAGCTCATGTCAGTGATGGGTACTCCAACTTATGATAAAAATTGTTTAGAATAATGCACATTTTGTCAAACCCATAAAAGCAGCTCAAATGCACTTAGCACAATATCAAAATGCAGAGAGAACTCAGTATTTTATATAGTAATTAAAATCCTATTTGATCAAAATAGGTTTTTCTAATTCCATGGAACCTTTTAAAAAGAATATCCAAGCTGGGCACAGTGACACACGCCTGTAATCCCAGCGGCAAGGGAGGCAGAGGCAGGAGGATTGCAAGTTTGAGACCAGAGGCAGGTTGCGTAACTTAGCAAGACCCTGTCTCAAAAAGTAAAAAAATGGGCTAAGGGTGAAGCTCAGTGGTCCAGCACTTGCAGAGCATGCAAGTGTGAGGCCCTGGGTTCAACCCTCAGTACCACAGAAAAAAAAAAAAAAAGAATATCCATTTAACCCTTTAATAAAAATTAGTAGTTCTCTATAAAGTAATGATCTCAATAAGGCAGGGAGCACTGGAATATGAATTGAGGGGCCCAGGTTCTTGTCTTGACTCTGGCAAGACAAAACAGTTTGTGGCCCTGAACTTCAACTATATCATCTGCTTTTTCATGGGGTGACTGAATTAGCTACTACTGAGACATTTATCATTTACTTAGGAAAAATCATTACAACTGGGTCAGTACGCAACTGCATGATAAATGGAGAAAAGAATGAGGATGTTCAAGATTTTGCTTACTTGGTTTTACAATCAACACCCAAAGAAGCAGCAGTCAAGTAATCAAAAGATGCACTGCACTGGGAAAAGCTGTTGCAAAAGACCTCTTTAAAGTGTTGAAAAGCAAAGATGTCACATTGAACACGAAGGTGCACCTGACTCATGCCATCATGGTATTTTCAGTCGCACCATATGGTTGTAAAAGCTGGACACTGAACAAAGGAGACAGGAGAAGAATTGATGCTTTTGAATTATGGTGCTGGAAATGTCTACTGAATATACCATGGACTACCAGAAGAACCAACAGATCTGTCCTATAAGAAGTGCAGCCAGAGTGCTCATTGGAAGCAAAGATGGCTAGACTATGTCTTACATATTTTGGACATGTAGTCAGGAGAGACCAATCCCTAGAGAAAGACATCATGTTTGGGAGAGTGGTGGGTCAATAAGGAAAAGTAAGACCCTCAACCAAATGGATTGACACAATGGCTGCAACGATGGGCTTAAACATAAAAAAGATTGTGCGCTTGGCACAGGAACAAGGAGTGTTTCGTTCTGTTGCACACAGGGTCATTGTGAGTCAGACCTCACATGACAATACCTAACAACAACAAAGATTTTATTAAGACAGGGATTCATGGAACACTGATATGCATCACAAAGTCCAACTGTATCTTGGTAAGGAAGTGTACTTCTGTGAGGGACAGGCGCGGTGACCACATCTGTAATCCCAAAACTTGGGAAGTCGCTGCAGAAGGATCACTAGCTCAAGGCCTGTCTGGACCACAGAGTCAGACTCTGCCTCCAGAGGAACAAAAGCAGACATTTGTGTCATTATTCATGTATAATTCCAACATGACTTTTTGACTAATGATGTAAAAATTTGTCTTCAGCCTTTTAATTCAGGTAAAAACATATCTGGCCTTATATGCATTCAGCATACAAAAAACAGAGTAACAGGATTTATTGCCAACCTTAAAATTATAGCGTGAATTATTCATATAAACCATATAGGGACTATGAATATTGCCACATATTCTCCATTCTACCCTGCATCCTTTCATAACTTTTAGAGGGCTACAAAGTCAACTGGGGGCTGGAGTTTAGCTCAGTTGGCAGAGCGCTGCTCTGAGCTCTCTGAGGCCCTGGGTTTGATCCCTAACACCGCAAAAATGGGAGAAGGATCTAGCAGCCCACTCCTGAAACAATCAGCCATCAAAACCCCTATAAACAGCAGAGAAGCACTGACATAGTGTCAGGCACAGCACAGTGGCGGGGAGTGTTTGGTTCTGTTGTGCGGTCACTATGAGTTGGACCTTCCATGGCACCTAACAACAACAAAACAAAGTCAACTGTGAATTAGCGTGGTATACAGATTGGATCATGGTCGAGAGGCATATTTTTAAGGAATTTTTTTTTGCTCAGGTTCTCTTGTCCCATCCATTTCCTCCCCACCAATGGTCTCCCTTCTACTTGAATGTCTTTTTTTGTGTGTGTGTGAGTATATCTATCTATATATCTATATCCCCAGCCTGCAGCCATACCACTGTGGCATCTGATCCCATCAGATCTCGAAAGCTAAGCAGGGTTGGGCCTGGTTAGTTCTTAGATGGGAGACCCCTGGAAACACCAGGTGCTGTAGGCTTGGGAGAAGGACCGGGCAACCCACTCCCAAAAATCAATCAGCCATCGAAAATCCTATGAATATCAGAGAAGCACTGATACTACTGTTTCATCTGTTGTATGCAGGGTCACTATGAGTCAGACATCGACTCACCGACACCTAACAACAATGTACATCCCAATTTTGCCATAAAGGCAACATACATGATATTTCCTTTCATTTCTCTCATTCCCCTTTCTTCTTGTCCCTCCTCCTTTTCTTTAGTCCATTATCTTTCTCTACTTCGGTCCCATCTGCTTTCATGATCTATGTCTTAATAATGAATATATATTGAAGTTTTAAACCCACATATGAGAGAAAATGTGTGATGTTTATCTTTCTAGGTCTGGTTTATTTCGCTTAAAATGATGATCTCTAGTTCCATCCATTTTCCAGAAAATCCCATAACTCTGTCCTCCTTATGGCTGAATAAAACTCCATGGTGTATATATACCACAATTTCCTTATCCACTCATCTGTTGATGGACACCCAGGTTGATCCCATATCTTGGCTATTGTGAACAAGGCCACAATAAACATGGAGTGCAGGTATCTCTATGATGGAGAGAGCTCTTGAAAGCTCTGGGGAATCCAGTGGCTCCTCACCTTTCCTGGCCAAAAGCCTCAGGAAAGCCATCTTCTCCCATTCTCCCCTCTACCCTTCCAACCCCC
>VMDO01022359.1:0-33580 GCA_007922755.1 Pedetes capensis | reverse complement strand
AAAAGTAGTAATAAGGTGCCATTAGCAGCAATAGTTTCATTTGACTAAGAATTCTAATAGGAATAACAAAATGATCTTTTACCTGTTAGATACTTTTATTTAGTATTATTTTCATTTGTACATATTATGGTCTCATAACATTGCTAACATCTCCTTGTTTTTATTATTATTATGCATTAGAGGTCATTTGACATTTTCAATGCTGCACTTACTTTGTAAGAGCTTTTGTAACTTGGGATTGTATAGTCCCTCAATGTATGAAAATGACTTTCTGTAAAGAAAATAGAAGACATACCACATTTAAAAACTCATCAAATCAAAATATTACATATATTTTCTCATTTAACCATCACAAGAAACCTATATGTTTGGCATTAATTTTAAAAAAAATGACTAGGAACATAAAGCATTTATTTAAAATCTTGTGGCTTGAGGGTACAATGCTCAAATCCAGGTATCTAACCTGGTTTCAGCATTTAACTTCATTATCATTAGGTTTGTTTTTATTTCAAGTATAGTTGGAGCCAGGTATGGTGTCATGGGCCTCTAATCCTAGTGATTCAGGATGCTGAGACAGGAGAATTGCAAGGTCAAGACCAGAGGTAGCCTGAGTAATTTAGCTAGACCCTGTCCTAAAATTAAGAAAAAAAATTAAAAATGGGGTAGGGATGCTGCTTAATGGTAGAATGCTTGAAAAGTTTGTGGGAGGCTCTGAGTTGAACCCCCAAGTACTGCAAAATAAAATAATAATAATAATTGAAGCTAGTTTTGGAGAGGGGTTAAGTGCAATTTAGACTAGAAAATATCTTACTTTACAAAAGATCTTCAAGTAGCATTCAGATTTTGTCAGATGTTCTTCAGGGAAATAAATGCTTTATGTTGGAAATACATGGGATACATATGTTTAGACTTCACAGTGAGTGCAGAAGAAATAAGGGAAGTTGCAAATGGTATTTTTAGAAGAGCACTTGTGATAGATCAGATTCCTGAAGACTAGAAAGTGGTTGTCATAACACACTTATCGGAAAGACATGAAGTGATGACAAGGACAGGAATTGAAAATTGGTTAGCTTAACAGAAATAATGGAGGAAATTGTATTAGAAAATGAAGTGCAGAGGATACATGCTTACACAGACATGCTCTATCCAAGATGAAAAATAAAATTGCTTCAGGAACTTATTTTGTTTAGCAATTAAGATACTATGCTCAGGCACCACTTGCACGTTATATACTTACATGTATACTCTTTCCCATGTAAGCCGTGTATTGTTCATTTCTAATACTGAAAATGTGGTAATGTCTCAAAATGAAGAAAACTATTTAGGTAGCAATAGTGATCTTCTGGACTGCAGCTGTACCACTGTGGTGTCTGATCCCATCAGATCTCAGAAGGTAAGTAGGATTAGACCTGGTTAGTACTTGGATGAGAAACCTCCTTTCCAGATGGAACACCAGGTGCTATAGGCTTGGGAGAAGGATCTGAACACCCACTCTCAAAAAACCAGTCATCCATTGAAAACTCTATAAATAGCAGAGAAGCATGACAATAGTGTTTTGCCTTTGTATGTAGGGTAGGGTTGCTGAGTTGGACACCAACTCAACGACACCTAACAACAACAACAATAATGCAACTAAAAATACCCTGGCAAAAGTCAAGCACACCTTCGTCTTCAATGTGACGTCTTTACTTTTTAAAACTTGTAGTGCAGCCCTGTGATAGAGCACTTGCAAAATATGTGGAAGATTCTAGATTCAATCCCAAAGTACTATTAAAAAAAAAAAAAGAAATCAAAGAGGAATTTTTCATGGCATGGAAAAATGTTAAATTTAATTGCTTACAAACTAAGGAGCAATAATAATGCCATAATGAATTTTATTTCTATTTATTTATTTTTAATTTTTTGAGACAGGGTCTCACTATGTAACCCAAGTTGTCCTCAAACTCATGATCCTTCTGCCTCAGCCTCCAAGTGCTGGGGTTACAGGTATGGGCCACCAAGCCTGGCTCCTCCTCAATTTGAACTGAAAGAATAGTCAATATATGAACAATAAATCTGCCTTTTTTTCTTAAGAGAGTTTGTGTTACAATGGAAAGAACACTGGGATAGCAATCAAAAGAGCTGACTTCAGGCCCAATGCATGACACTAAACAAATCTCATTTTCTCTACAGGCTCCTCATTTCTCATATTTAAAGTAGGGGGTCACACTGCTTCTCTTTCAGTGTTATAGAATTGTGATATTCTGATGGACTAATGTGTATAAATGTACTTTGTAAAATATAAAAATAACAAAATTTATGATTACTAGACTGCTAGTGGGAGAAATGTTAATACTTAACATTTTCTTAATTCAGCGAGAATCCTTTTTTTAATTACATAATTTCTCAAAAAGAAACATGGATGAGTAGATGGTTATGTCCATAGATAATTACAGGTATATAGCTTTATATGTTTTATAAAAGCATTGTGTTGTAAAAAAAAAAGAGTTAAATGCATTTAGAACTTCCCTTTCTGCATAACTGATATTATAGGGTTAATATCAATGAAAATGTCTTAACTCATTAAAAATCACTATGTAATTTATATATATTCTTAAACCAAAGTTGCTCAAGCAGCAAATTCAAAGTGACAAGGCTCTTTATAACATACATGTGACATTATTAATTTTGCAGCATCTCCAGGATTTGCTAAAAATAGTATGTCATTAAGTCATAGTTATACACAGAGTTTCTGAGGTCTAGGTACTCCCTAGTCTTCCTGAGGAAAAGATGAAGGCATTAATAAGCTCATTAATATGAATAATAGAGTAAGCAAAACAGATATTGCCTAAGGCAGTAAAATTATTGGTTAATAACTTCTTATTAGCTGTTTGTGTTACCACTGCTTTATTTTAGAACTTTGTTTCTTATTCTTTTATCTGGCAATTTACATTCTACATTCTGGATCTTTTTCTTATTTTCTGGCAAGCAAACCAACATATTAATGATTCAGCACAATCAATTTATATATGGGTACTTAAAAGTTTTCACTAGATCTTTCTATATTAATAGTGAGATTTCTTTAAATAATAATGATGCCAACCATGGTGATGGTCAACACTTATGAATTGCTTAGTCTTTGAAGTACATATTCGAAACAATGAAATGTGTTGACACTTTTAGTCCTATATTATGATGACAAGAGAGTCGTGTAAATTATCATCCCTATCCTAATGGGGGGGAAATTCAGGCATAGAGAGTTAGGAGACATGCTGTAGGATCAAAGAGATAGTATTTGGAAGATCAATTTCATACACAGCCCATGTGTTTGAAGCCATGGGTAGTATTTTGAGAGAGATTAATTATAATGTGTCTTATACTGTAATAAAATTTTTAAATTTAAACATTCTCCATATTTTTGATATGTCATATATATATATATATATATATATATATATATATATATATGACATTTTTTTTTTTTTTTTTTTTTTTTTTTTTTTTTTTTTTTTAGGTACCGTCGAGTCGGTATCCGACTCATAGCAACCCTCATAGGGTTTTCAATGGCTGACTGTTTCGGGATTGCCTTGGGAGTGGCTTGCCAGGCCCTTCTCCCATTTTTGCGGTGCTGGGAATTGAACTCGGGACCTCACAGACTGCAGCGCAGCGCTCTACCCACTGAGCTAAATCCCAGCCCATATATATATATATGTATATATATATAATTTCTCATTCTGAAAATACTAAACAGCTACTGCATGCCGCACATTGTGCTCATGCTAAGTACAGAAAGAATCATGATCATAGTCTCCATGCCTCTGTTTGGTAGAGACAACTCTGGAAAAAATGTTGCAAAAATAAATGTAGGGAATGGACTATGCCCAAGGAATAAGAGGAATATTTAGAAGAGATTAGGTTATTATTCATATCTAAAATCACTACTCTAAAACTGAGACATAGAAATCACCATGTAAAGGAAAAGGAATTAATATGGTACATGTCAGAAAAGGATTTGTTGTGGTAAAGTGAATTGTTATGCAAATGCCTATTGGTGAAGTTTGTTAATCAGGTTATCTACGTCTTCTAAATCATTATTTTCTACCCAGTAAATTCCTTCCATTACTAAGAGGAGTTTTTAAATTTTCAATTACAGTTGTGGAATATTATATCATTTTATAAGGGCTTTATCATGCCAAAATGTCAATTTATCTTTTCTTTTTCCTGAGATTTCCTTTTTCTGATTATAATATAGACATTCCAACCTTCTTTGATTAATGTTCATGTGGCATATCTTTTGCACCTAACAACAATAACAACAAAAAGTCTGCATTTTTATATTAAAAGAAGGCACTGACAGATTTCTCCTGTGTTTGTTTCTTTGTCTTCTTTGTCTGGTTTATAAGTTAACTGTGGCTAATTTTATCATTTAGAGACTACTATTAAACATTGGGGCTGGGATTTAGCTCAGTTAGTAGAGCACTGCTCTGCAGTCTCTAAGGTCTCGAGTTTGATTCCCAGCACTGCAAAATAGGAGAAAGACCTGGCAATCCACTCCCAAGGCAATCCTGAAACAGTCAGCCATTGAAAACCCTGTGAGGGTCACTATGAGTCAGATACCGACTCGAAGGCACTTAACAGCAACAATTAGACATTGTGAGGATTGGCTCAGAGAAGAGATGCTTTTAGTCTGAAGCTAATTCGCTCCATCTTTTAAGGTGACATTCATATGACAACCCTTCTTGCTACCCTACCATTTTTTGAGCTTTAGGACTTGTTCAGATTGGTGTGACTACTCCTGCATGAGATTTCATCTGTTTCATGTGCAAACCAACAATAACATAAATATTCAAAGAAACCTCTTTATAGTTTGCTGATGGTATCTATGTCTCTCTGAGCTACTTTAATATTCCACTTTAATATTCTCAACAAATTTGGGCCTTTTTACCCCCTTTGGTTATGAACTCTGGCTCTTCAATTCACTGAGACTGCTTGGCTTTTTTGATTACTTTTTTCTTATAACACACCCTGGGAACTGCCTTTTGGAAGTTAACTTTGTCAAGCATAAGGATCACCATCAGTACAATTTCTATTGCTAATCACACAATGGCCTGGCATTTAGCTCAGCTTGTAGAGTACTTGCTTTGACCTAGCTGAAGCACTGAGTTCAACCCCCAGCACTCCAAGAAACAGGAGAAGAACTTGGCAACCCACTCTCAAAAGATTCCTGAAAGAATCAGCCATTGAAAACCCTATGAATAGCAGAGAAGCACTGATATAGTGATAGGCATGTCACAGTGCTGTGGAATGTTTCATTCTGTTGTACATAGAGTCACTATGAGTCCTACCAGACTTGAAGGCATCTAATAAACACAGCTTTAACACAATATCAAAGACTGGGTAAAGATGAAAGAAAAGAGCTTTATTTTGGCTCACATTTGAGGGTGAAAAGTTGAGGGACTGAATCTGTCCTCTTGCTCACAGACTTCGGAATCAGTGCCAGGGCATACCATGGCAAGTTGCAAAAAGTTCACATGTGTGTCTACACATCCCCTGATCTGTCCCTTTTTTCTTCAAAATCAGCCACCAGCATTCAGTTGAGGCGGTTCTACTCTGATGGATTTATATGATTTTAATCATCTTCCAAAGAATGAACTTCTAAATGCTATAGTTGGATTAACTTTCTACCCCTTTAATATCTCACATTGCAGAGGGTACTCTCAAACAATATCCAAAACATAGTATTTATCCCAGACCCTGAGTTTCATACCCTTCTCAAAATGCAAAACACAGTGATTCCATCCCCAGTAGTCTCAAAGTCTTAACTCATTCAAGCACCAAACCAAAATTCTAAAGTCTTAGCTGATATACAAGGCATTCTTTCAGCAGTGAGTTAATAAAATCAAAATTAGTTATCTGCTTCAATATATACAATGGAGAGATGGGTATGGTATATCCATGCCCGTTCTAAAAATGAAGGAATAGGCTTATGAAAAATGGTATCCAGCCCAAAGCAAGTATAAAACCCAAAGGCCAGACATTAAATCCTCAATCTCTGGGTCCAATATTCTATGTACACTGCCAAAAAGAGTTTGAAAGTTCTGTCCCTATGCTTTGCTGGTTATAGACACACCATTGCTCTCTAGAGCAGACTTTGCACACAGCCTTCCGCTTTCCCCAGAAGCCATTGCAAGTTGGTGGTAACTATACCATAATGGAGTCCCTGCTGCAGCTCTACTCCCAGGTACACTAAGGATCACCTTATAGGAGGCTGTCTATAGGAACTCCAACTCCATAGGAAATACCTGCTTGGCTTCCCAGTTTCCCTTGAAACCTTGGTAGAAGCTACCTTACCACATCTCTTGCACTCTACATGCCCTGAAACTCAGCACATGAATGCCAAGCTCTACCGCTGGTATGGATTGCTCTCAGGGCCACTTGAACGGTGAATGGAGTGGTAAAGTGCTTCACTGCCTCTGTTATGATTTGGACAATAAATGCCCCCAAAGACTGACATGTTGAAGGATTTGGTTCTCAGCTGCTGGTGCTGTTAAGAGGGGATAGGATTTTGAGGATGCTAACCTCATCAGTGGATTAATCCACAATTGCATGAACTAATGGGAGCTGGTGGAAATTATAGAAGGTGGTTATAGATCATTGATGATGTGCCATGGAATTATATATCTTGTCCCTGGCCCCTTCTACTCAGTCTCTCTGCCTCCTGCCCATGCAGCATGAAGTAAAACACTTTGCTTTACCACATCTTCCCAATCATGATCTTCTGCATCACATGGACCCAGAAACAACTAAGCCAAATGACTAAGACTAAAAGCTCTGACATTGTGAGCCAAAATAAACTTTTCCCTTTTTAAGTTGATCTGTCTCAGGTATTTTGTCACAGCAATGGAGACCTGAACACAGGAAAATTAATTTCAAGTTACCCCTGAGTAGTAAGAACTTGGGAGTAGGGCACTGTGGACTCTTTTCTGAAATGATTCTGCCTTGGGAAAACTCTGGCCCTGTGATGGAAGGGGTAGCCTTAAAGTTTTCAGAAATACTAAGGCCTTTTTTTTTTCTTCTGATTGCCCATATGCAAAGTAACTAATTCCTTTTTATCCACATTAGTTGTTAAACAGTGAGTGGAGTGCAAGTTCTGTATAGAAAAGGTCTACATAACATATATAAGGAGACACAGAATGAGAATATTACCAATTCACAATAATTTTTATAATAATTGTAATTCTGTAGGTAAGAAATAGGTGTGAGAATTTGATGAGGGATGACTGAATAAACAGACAAAATTAACTATAAAAGAAAAATCAAGGATATTATAAGATGGAAACTGTGGTGAGATCATCTTAATTGATCAAACTTAAGCTTGAAGAGTTTAATTTCAAGACACCAATTGGGAAGCAATAGTAGGATTGGTAAAATACCATAGATGAACAAATATTTCAGTGGCTTCCCACTCTCAGGAAGTAAGAGATTGAAATTTAAGTTCCATGCAGTTACCACATCATGGCAAACACTTGAGAAATGCTGATGAAAGACTGACAGGTCAATGTTTTAGGAAGAAAGGCCTGTCTCAAGACAAAGAAGGATTAATAAAACCAGTATAGATTTTCCCTAACAAATTCTGAAACAAAAGCTTTCATAGTATAAAGAAGATCCACTGCAGATGTAGTCCAAGAGGGTCTGTCTTCTGCTCAAGCGGTGACAGACTTTGATGATGTTCACATGATTCTGGTTCTGCAGGCATGCACAATGCAAGAACTATAGGCTTTGAAGGCAAAGCCTGTGAGGCCAGACATTACACAGCAAGGTCTGAGTCCCTGTGGGGAGCCTCTGAGAAGGTGATTTGTGAAGCGATGGTAGTGAAGCTCCAAATGCAGTGGAGATCCCAGAAAAGTAGAGATGCCAGGAACATAGAATAAATGTCTGCCAAGGAAAGCTACAGGTAGCAAGGGGAGCCAGCCCAAGAGTGAGTCTGTGTTGGCTGCAATTGCTAAGGCCATAGAGATAAGGTTGGTCAAGCCCTTGGGAACTTACCTCATACCACCACACCTGCCCCTGATGCTGTACATGAAGCTACAAAATTTAAAATTGTCTTTGCTGGCTTTTGGTCATGCTTAATTTGATCCTTCCTTGCTATTCTCCTACTCCTCCCTTTGGGAGCTGAAATGTGTACTCTATACCGCCATTGCATATTGAAAATATATACTTTAGATTTACATGGGCTCATGGCTAAGAGTTTGCCTCGATTTTCTGAGGAAGTTTTGGGCTTGGAACTATTCAGTTTGAGGAAGAAAATAATTCATTTTCAGTTAAATGCAGGATAGTTCTATCATGTTAGGCAGAATTAGAACTTTATTTGGAGGTTATGTATAGTATAAGCAGATGTGTCTGGGTATGTATTGGAGGAAGCGTGGATTTGTGATAGTTGATCTTGATTGTCAAATTGTTTGGATTGAGAAACACCTAAGAGACTAGTAAACCAATCCCCACCCACCGTGTGTCTGTGAGGAGGTTTCCAGG
Source organism: Pedetes capensis (assembly GCA_007922755.1). Taxonomy (NCBI): domain Eukaryota; kingdom Metazoa; phylum Chordata; class Mammalia; order Rodentia; family Pedetidae; genus Pedetes; species Pedetes capensis. The sequence goes on along the minus strand of VMDO01022359.1, from coordinate 25,069 downwards.
GAGAGTTAACCAAGGGTGGGAAGACCTTCTCTGAGTGTGGTCAGCACCAGCAAAAAGGCTCAGATGGAATAAAAGAAGGAGGAAGCCTATTATTATAGGCTCACCCTCTCTCAGCTTCCTGGCCAACAAAAGGTGAGCAGCTCTGCTCCCATCCCTTCTACCATGATGATCTGACTCATGAGAGATCCAGAAACATGTATCCATGCAACCATGCACTGAAACCTCTGAAACCACAAGCCAAAATGAATCCTTTCCTTAAGGTGATTTTCTTGGGTATTTTGTCACACAAAATGTCTAACACAAAAGGCACATTAACTCTAACTCTTTGCAGAACCTGGGGTTTTCTTTTGTTCCTGCTTTGAACATCATAACTTTTGAGTCAGGGTCTTGTTAAGTTATGCATGCTGCTTCTGGCCCCAAATTCATTGATCTTCCTGGCTCCTCATTTTGAGTCACTATGATTATAGGCAGGAGCCTCAGCACCTGGCTGTGAGATAGTTTTCCTATCAGCGCTCTTGGTATTGAGGCCTTCAAATATGGACTGGGTCATCCCCCAATCACCTTAGCATCTCCAGTTTAGAGATGGCTTATCATGGGTTTTCTCAGCTCCCCCCCAATTACATGAATCAATTTCCCTACACATCTTCTCTTTATCTATTCATTTAACTGTCCACCCATCCATCTATCTGTCACCTACCTATCACATTGGAATTGTCTCTGGAGAATTCTGAAAAATACAGAAAAATGTTGAAATAAATGAACAAAAGTATAATGATTTAGGGGCTAATGATGTTGTTGTTGTTAGGTGCCATCGAGTTGCATCCAACTCATAAAAACCCTCAGGGGTTTTCAATGGCTGATTGTTTCGGAATTGCCTTGGGAATGAATTGCCACTTCCTTCTCCCATTTCTGCTGTGTTGGGAATCAAACTTGTGACCTCAGAAACCACAGAGCAGTGCTCTACCAACTGAGATAAATCCCAGCCCAGGGGATAATAATGTTTTGTTGTTGTTAGGTGCCTTCGAGTTGGTATCTGACACACAGTGACCCTGCATACAATAGGCAAAACACAATTGTCAGTGCTTCTCTCCTGTTCATAGGGTTTTCAGAGGTGGATTGATTTTGGGGAGTGAATTTCCAGGTCCTTCTCCCAAGCCTACAGCACCTGGTGTTCCCAGGCTGTCTCCCATCCAAGTACTAACAAGGCCCAACCCTACTTAGCTTCTGAGATCTGACGGGATCGGATGTGACAGGGCTATGGCTGCAGATGGGGATAATAATAGGAAGGCTAAAATCTATCTTTCTGGTGTCCCAGAAAGGTGAGAGAAAATGGGGAAAAAATACTGCCTAAAATTTTCAAATATTAAAAAAAAACATTTATTAACCCACACTTCCAAGAAGAAAGAAAATCTAAACCTTGAAAAATGTAATGAAAACTCTACTAGGTGATAGCCCTGTCAAGCTTCTAAAATATGATATAAAAGAACATTTTGAAAGAAGAGAGTGTAAATAAATAAATGAATGGATAAATAAAAAGGGATAAGCAGTAGATATATTGGAGAAACAAACAAAAAAGACTCCTAATCTCCTAGAACAAGTAATGGAAGACAGAGATCAATGACATGACATTTAAAAAATGTTTCTCAAAAAATCCCACTTATCTAGAATTTTATGTAAAACAAAGTATCTTTTAAAAATGAAGGCAAGACATGCAAGTAGAAAGGAGACCATTGGCGACAAAGAAGGGTTGGGGGAGGTGGGTCAAGAGAGGGTAAGGGGGAAGTTAAGGTGAGCAATGTACAATGAAATGCATGTATGGAAATGTCATGAGACCCACTATGTTGCACATTATAAATTACTAATAAATAAATGAATGAAAACTACAAAAACTTCCAGATAAACAAAACTCAAAAGAATTGGTCTCTCACTGATCAGTGCCATAACAGTCACTCTAGGAAATAAACCTTGTGGAAGAATTTAAGACTGGAAATAATTCAGACTGATAATCTCTCTCTCTCTCTCTCTCTCTCTCTCTCTCTCTCTCTCTCTCTTTTGCATTTCTTGTGCTGTGATATGATATTAATTCAAGGTAGATGAAAAGGTAAGGAAGCATATTGTAGTCCTTGAAATAATTACCATAAAACTAATTGAAAGTTAATGAAATTCTAGATAGCAAATAAAATGGAACACTAAAAATAGTCTATTTTTTTTTTTTTTGAAAAGCAGTGAAGGAGAAACATCGGGACAAAAAAATATTGAAGAAATAGAAGACAACAGGAAGATCTAATTAAGCTCAAACATATCAATAATAATGTTAAATACAGGTGGATTTAATGATCCAATTAAGAATCAGAGATTGTCAAATTGGATAAATAAAGCTGACTCATTTATATGCTGTTTACAAGATGGGCATTTTAAACATGAAAACAGGAAAGTTGATAGTAAAAACATCCAAAAAGTTATAGGAACACAGAGTATGAAAATCTTATATGAGAATAAGTAGACTTCTGGGCTTGGAGTATTACCTAGAAAACAGTGGAAGAGATAAAATAGGTAATAATTTATATGAAGGTGAAGTGGTTTTCAGTATTTCTTGATCCTTTTTTGGTGTCAAATCTACTTTAAAGAGTGCAATAATTGGGGCTAAGAGTGGAGCTCAGTGGTAGAACACTTACCTGGCATGCATAAGGCCCTGGATTCCATTCCTCAATACTGAAAAAAAAGTAGAATAACTGGAAAACTAAAGAAATAAGTAAAGAAATTTGCAATTTTTATTTACATAAATTTCTAGAATATCAAATACTAAACTAATCTAACCTGAGGGAAATCATTTATTTTACTTAAATTTACTTTTAATATGTAAAAGCATACAAATTGTACATGATTATGAAGTGCCATGGGATGTTTCGATACATGTATGAGTTGTGTAATGTCTAAGTCAGGATAAAAATATCTCCTCAAATATTTATGATTTTGTCAGGGTAAATGTTTTTTCTTTTAGTTTTTTGAAATATGGAGCACATTGTCATTTTCCCTAGCCATGTCACTGTGCAATAGCAAATCTGAACCTCTTACTCCTATCTAATTGTGACTTAATTCCCAGTGGTATATATGAGGGAGTACTAAGAGTGGTTGTACTTGAGGAAGATGTGACTGTAAAGGGACAAATGACATTTTCTCAGAGTGATTAAAATATTTATTTTTTGTCTTGATTTTGGCAGTAGTTTCACAGGTCTATACATTTGTGAAATTCCTTGGGCTATATACATTAATCTGCATTTTATTGAATACAAATTCTTTCTTAACGATATCTCATAGCACTGCCCTGTATTCTACATAATTCTACATAGTACTATACATTCTAACCTATGTCACTCATAACAAGTAATATTGGATTACCTACATATTCACAAATCCTCTTTCCTCTGTTGGAATTTTAGTATTCTGACTGAGTTACACATTTACCTTTACAAGTATGCAGTGCCTTGCCCAATTTAGACAAACCATAACTATTCATCGAGCAAATAAACTATAAATATAGAATCAAAATTGTGAGATATAATGAGATAAAGTTTATGTTGTAGAGTGGTGCTGTTAGGTGCTGTGGAGTCAGAGCCAACTCATAACAACCTTACATACAACAGAACTAAACACTACCCAACACTGTGGCATGCACATGATCTTTTTTATGTTTGAGCCCATTGTGGCAAATTAGCTCTAACTCTTTGAGTCATGCCACACCAGCAAATGGAGGTCCCAGGGTCTTACTCCATTCCCATCATTAAAGTCGATTCTACTTTGAGGAGGCAACTTTTCCCCACTTGTCTTTTGAATGCCTTCCAGCCTGGGGGGCGGATTTTCCAGCACTGTATTTGACCGTGCTTCTCTGCTGTTAATAGGGTTTTCAATGGATAATTATTTCAGGAATGGGTTGCCAGGTCCTTCTCCCTAGTCTGCTCTAGTCTAGAAGCTCAGCTGAAATCTACCATGGGTGGCCCTGCTGGTATCTGAAAGATGAGTGACATAGCTTTCAGCATCACAGCAACACACAAGCCCCCACAGCATGGCAAGCTGATAGACACATTGGGGGTTGTAGAGTAGGGGTTGCCAAACTATAACCGCCAGGCTAAGTATGGCCTTGAGTGGTTGTATGTGGCTCACAAACTAAAAATGTTTTTCTATTTTAAATGATTAAGAGAAAATCAGAAGGAGAAAATATCATGTGACACAGAAAAAAACCATAAAACTCCAACTCAAATGTCAAATGTCTATTAATTTAGTGGATTTTGTTTGTTTGTTTGTTTTATCTTTGGCCATACTGAGAGATTGAACCCAGGACATTGTGCTTGGATATTTTACAAGTGATTTATCACTGAGCTGTGCCCCCAGCCCATTTTTTGTTTTTACTTTTTATTTTGAGACACAGTGTCTCTAAATTACTCAGACCAACTCTGATCTTGAGCTTGTGATCCTCATGCCTCCGCCTCCTGGGTTGCTGAGATTACAGGCTTGAGCTACGGCTGCTGATTTTAAATTTAGTTGTATTTGAACACTGAATCACTGAAAAGAGAAAGAAAAAGACAAATGAAAAGATGCAGCATGCCAACACGGAGCATGATGAAACTATTATGGTTATACTAGTACAAGATATATAAGAAAAATCCATAAAAGTAAAAGTTGAAAGTTCTGTTTCCACTGGAGAGATAAAATGCTACAAAGCTTTCAAGCCCTCTCTAATAACACTGGCTCTCAAATTGGAATACCAAAAATCTTCTAATTATGAGCTATATAAATAACCAGCTATTTCATAAGATACAAACTAACAGGTGGGGGCCACACAACAGAGTTAGTAAGAAGAGTAAAAATGATTATCTAGGCTATAGGAGTGGATATAATTCGGAAGGCTGGGATATAAGGAGATAATTGCTTTCTGCCTCCAGTTTCAGCAGCTTTGCAATGATGAGATTATAAATACTTTATAAATTAAAGAAATTAACTATAGCATCACTAAACTGAAAGCACCACCTACACTACTTGCACAGTTTTCTATTAATAGCATTTGAAGCATTAGCTGCCAAGGCCCTGGAATAAATTATTATGGAATTAGAGCTTACAGAGATGAGTTATTGCTGCTCATGCACATTACTTGTAGGAAGAAAATGCCATATTTGGAGTCAATCTCTTGTAGAGTCCAAAAGCTATGAACAGTTACAATGACATAAGAGTTTAAACTTACAGCCTTATTAATGTTTTAGAGAAACAAGGTGGAGGAGATAAAATGGATAATAATTCAAATGAAGGTGAGATGGTTCTTCAATACTTCTTGATCCCTTTTTGGTCTCACATCTACTTTTAAGAGTGCAAACAGACATTCCTTGTTTTAAGAGAAACTCATTATTCTATGGCATTACTCACTAAGGAGGAAAATTATAGTTAGAAAATGTTGAGGTCAGCTGAGGGCATTGGCACTTGCCTGTAATCACAGTGGCTCAGGAGGTGGAGACAGGAGGATTGCAGGTATGAAGCCAGAGGCAGCCTGGGAAACTTAGCAAGACACTGTCTCAAGGTAGAAAATATAAAAGCAGTTGGGGGTGCTGCTCAGTTGCTGAGCACTTGCAAAAGTATGCATGAAACCTATGAGTTCTGCTGCACAGTAGAAGGAAGGAAGGAAGGAAGGAGGAAGGAAGGAAGGAAGGAAATTTGAGATCCACATAATAAATTTTGATGTGAGACTGCAATATAAAGTGAAAGTAGTATTAAGATTGAGATCATTGAGCCATAATTAATATAAAGATTTCAACTCTTTCTGTCAAATAACAAACCCATTGAGAATTACTATAATAGAATTGAAGGGTAGTTCAAAGTTCACAGGGCGTCATGTGGCCAGGCCTCTGGACCTGTGACCAGTATCGTGATTAACGTGAGTTATCACTTTGGTCATTTTCCCTGTTCACTTGTGCTGCTGTCCGAATTTCTCTCATGATTGAAAAAGGAAACCTTTGGCTTTCAAGTTTAGATCCCTCTGTTGTGATGTAGTACCATAAAAGAGACAAAATGAAACCTTTTTAAGGAGCCATTTGGTCCAGTTTATATCAGATGGGTACTATTCTTAGTCTAACCCCCATAGGTCCTGAATCCCTACTCCTGTGTCTGGAAGGGGAGTTCTCAGTGTTCAACAACAACAGGAACTCATTAGTCAAACTAGAAAATATGATAATAGGGCCAACTTCACGATGTATTCATTGTCAAAAAAAAATCTCATGCATAAACAAGAATGTTTTACTTGCTCTGTGTGAAATAAGAAACATGCATTACTTGATGTGCTGTATGTAGCTGTAACAAAATAACAGAGGCTGGGTACTTTCTTAGGAAAAGTTATTTAGTTCACAAGTGTGGGGGTCCAAGAGTCTAATAATAGTATCAGCTTTTGTATGGGCCTCATAATGGATAATATCACACAGTGGGGGCTCACAGGGTAAGATAAGATACAAGAGAAAGAGTCAAGAAAGTCCTCCTTGCTTTATGTTAACCTATTCATGCAATGAAAGCATTTAAAAAAATAAAAATTGGCACCACGGAGTCAGATCTGACTCATAGCAACCCTCATGGGGTTTTCAATGGCTGATTTTCAATGGATGATTTTGGGATTGTTTTTGGGATTAGAGTGCCACATCCTTCTCCCATTTCTGCTGTGCTGGGGATTGAACCCTGGTCCTCAGAGAACACAGAACAGGTACTCTGCCAAATAAGCTAAACCCCAGTCCTCCTCTTTCATGTTTAACTGATACAGGAAAGCATAAAAATTGCACATATATTTATGGGTTGCTATATAATGTTTTGATACTAACATAAAATGATGTCTAAAGCAGGTGAAATATGTTTATCTTCTCAAATGTTTGTCATTTTTTATGGTGAGAACTTTCAAAATCCTTTCTTCTAGCTTTGTGAATTGTACATTACTGTTAGCTATGCAGGAGCACACCAGAATTTCTCGCTCCTGTCTAACTATTAGATATTGGTCAATCTTTGTGCATTGCTCCCTTCCCTGTATGCTCCCCAGCCACTGGTAATCGCTATTCTCCTCTCAATTTGTGTGAGATGAACATGTCTGGCCATGAGTAACACTACCTCCCAACACAACCATATTGGGGACCAAGATTCAAGATGGCTTTGAATTAGGATAAGACAGTTCAGGTCATGGCATATATAGTGGTTTCTGCCCCTACTCCTTCTCAAAGAAATAAAATAAAATTGATATATATATAATATATAAATTTATATATATCATATATAATATATAAATTTATATATTATATAGAATATATATATTATACATAAATATACATTTATATTATATATACTTATATATTTATGTATTTATATATGAATTTATATACTATATAAATTTTATATATATTAAATATATATTATATATATTCATATATATTCATATATATATATATATATATATATATGAAACTAAAGTAAAATAAAAAGAACAAAACCTGTGTAATTTCCTGAGTGATCGGATAACAATATTTGGTCTCCCAAACATGATGTCCTTCTTCAGGGATTGTTTCCTCCTGACAACATGTCCAAAATAGTAAGACTCAGTCTAGCCATCCTAGCTTCCAAGGAGTATTCTGGTTGTACACATTCTAGAACAGATCAAGTGGTTCTTTTGGCAGTCCATAGTATATTTAATATTTGTCTCTAGCACCATAATTCAAAAGCACCGATTCTTCTACTATATCCCATATTCGATGTCCAGCTTTCACAACCATATGATGTAACTGAAAATATCATGCCATGAGTAAGGTGAACCTTCATCTTCAATGTGACATATTTACTTTTCAGTATTTTAAAGAGGTCTTTTGGCACAGCATTTCCCAATGCAGTGTGTCTTTTGATTTCTTGACTACTACTTCCATGGGTATTGATTGTAGAACCAAGTAAAGCAAAGTCTTAGACATCCTCAACTGTTTCTCCATTTATCATGAAGGAGCGTATTGACACAGTTGTAAGGATTTTTGTTTTGTTGACGTTGAGGTGCAATCCATACTGAAGGCTGTGTTCTTTTATCTTCTTCAGTGAATGTTTCAAATCCTCTTCTCTTTCAGCAAGCAGAGTTATGTCATCTCCATAACACAGGTTGTTAATAAGTCTACCCCCAGTCATGATGCCATCATCTTCTTCATAAAGTCCATGTCCTTGGATTATTTGCTCAGCATAGAAGTACAGTGAAAAGATACAGCCCTGAAGCACACCGTTCTTGACTTTAAACCAAGCAGTGTTTCATTGTTCTGTTTGTATGACTGCCTGCTGGTCCAGTTACAGATTCCTAATGAGTATAATTAAGTGCTCTGGTATGCCCATATTTCACAATGTTATCCATAATCTATTGTGATCCACACAGTCAAATGTCTTAACATAGGCAAATAAAACATAGATATTCATCTTTCCTGTATGATATCCCTTGTTCTTGAATGACATTCCTGTTTCCACACTCTCTTCTGAATCCAGCTTCATTTTCTGACACTTTCCTCCTTATACTACTACAATTGCTTTTGAATGATCCTTAGTAAAATTTTATTTGCATGTGGTACTAATATTGTTCTATAGTTTTCACATTTGGTTGGATCTCCTTTTCTTGAAAATGGGCACACATATGGATCTCTTCCATTTAGTTGACCAGGTGGCTGTTTTCCAAATCTCTTGGAATAGACACATTAGCCCCTCCAGTGCTGTATCAGTTTGTTGAAACACCTCTATTGGTATTCCAGTAATTCTTGTTGTCTTGTATTTCACCAATTCCTTCAAGGCAGCTTCCACTTTGTCCTTCAGTATCATTGGTTCCTGATCAAATGCAATGCCTTAAAACATTTGGTTATCCACCAGTTCATTTTGGTATAATGACTCTGTATTCCTTCCATCTTCTTTTGATGTTTCCTGTATCATTTATTATTTTTGCTGTAAAATCCTTCGATCCAGCACCACAAAAATGGGAGAAGGACCTGGCAATCCACTCCCAAGGCAATCCCGAAACAGTCAGCCATTGAAAACCCTATGAGGGTCTCTATGAGTCAGATACCGACTCGACGGCACCTAACAACAACAATAACAACAATCCTTCACTGTTGCCACTCAAGGCTTGAATTTTTTCTTCAATTCCTTAAGCTTGAATAAACCAGAGTATGTTCTTCCGTTTGGATTTTCTATCTCCAGCTCTTTGTATATTTGTTTAGCATTTGCTTTATTTAATGCTCTTTTAAAACTTGAAGAGATAAAATCAAATATATAGGAAGTATGTATATCTCTGTCATTTAATTGACAAACCCTGCTTCTTAAAATCCAAATATATCATTTCCCACCTGAACTTTATTATGACAAATATTTTTCATTCTTCAGATTTCTCATTGACCTATTTGATGGGTATTTTATGTTCTATTGATTTTCTCTGTTAGTACAGAATTGTACATGTACTTCATAATACATTATTGGATTGCACTGTCTCAATAGCTTAGGGACTGAGGTGTTTATCAAGTTCAGCCTAGTAGCTTCCACTATGACTAGTGCCAGAAAAATGATATAAAGGAAATAAAACTTGTTTTAAGAAATTTTAAAAAGGCTTTTTTGCTGAATGGTTACAAGTAAGTTCTTTGAGCTCCAGTTTTCTAACTTGAATAGCATTCAAAGATTGAAATAAAATACTTGTAGCAATTCATGAATGCATGTCACATTCTCAGTAAATGTAAATAGTAATGTGTATTAGCACATTTTTTATTCTGCACATTGTTAGAGTACTGGCAGACTATAAGGTACAAAAGATTTTTCCTCAAAATGAGGTTCAATATTTTTCCATAAATACTTTTCACATTACAGATGTTTTTATTAAACTCTCTTTCATTGATAATGCAGTTATCTTGACCTAAAGTCTGAGGACTTTTGGGTCCCAGTTAATGATAGTTTTTTTATTTAAGCATCTCGGATAATAAACCTTACCTGATGGTCTGGATTCTTTGATAAAATGACCTTTTTTCACCTCTTTAACTAGACTTGTGACATTAGCACTCTGTGTACAACAAATCATTAAAGAAAATAAAGGCTTTGTTTTTCCTCAAAATATGTAAAATTATGGAGCTTTTCTATTTTTGAGTTGGAGTTTCCCTTTTGTCATGTAGCAGCCATTATTAACCTGGTGTATCCATTTGTAGAATTCCTGCTTTCTGTCAATGTTTGCTGTACTTTTAACTCACAAAGAACAAATGATGCATGGATTTTGCTATCCTCTTCTAGTGGAATTTCCCTTCCAACCCACTTTATGAGAATCAACTGACATGTGGCAAGTATCAGCATCACAGATGGATCACTAATGGCAATCACACGATTGCCGAGTTTTGCAACACAGGTGCTTGGATTGGCTTTGTTTGCCTGCCAGCAATATACAGATTTTTGGCAGACCCATGGTTGTAAAAAGAAGCAGCGAGCGAGCACATCCTCTGTCAGCTGGCACTCATCCTTTTCTGCAATGGGTCCTACAATTGAGCCAGACCCACTGCTCTCATTGCTTCTTAGTTCAGAATCACTGTCAGGCTCTTGACCCATATCTGCAACCTGAGAGGAAGTCATTTTGGTTTACTTAAAAATATGTCAATTTAATACAGAAACAATATGTTACTTCATCTAATGTCTTCTACCAACAAGACTGGGAATTGAGAAAAGTTGATGACAATACTTTTTCTTTTCTATCCAAAGTGAAATATTTCTACAATAAAAATCAAAAGACATAGAAAAAAGATTAGTTTTCGCCAAAAAAACCCATATTTTTGTCATTAGTTTTCAAGTCATACCTTTGTTTTGCCTAGTATACCTTTGTCCTTCCTACTTGAAGATGTATCTAGAGAGAGTGATTACTACTTATATGTGTGTATAAGTCTGAAAGTACTACTGTGAACTGTTTTCAGTATGAAAGCATACAAAAGGGTGCCTTTAAGAGAAGATATGCACAGAGCTGGTTTCCAGAAATCCTAATACGAATTAGTACAGATTTATCCTTGATGGACTTACGGTGGAGCTGGTGAGAATATCAGTATGATTCTTCTACTGGAAAGTATGATTAAAGTGAAATAAAACATCACAGAGAGAAGTGATTGCTCCAGATAAGGACCAGGGATAGCGATAGAAAGATATTGACATATTTTTGGGGTTTACAGGACATGTAGTACTTCATTAAGAAAATATGTGGATGGGGTTTGATGATGTAGTTCAGTGGCAACACACTTATGTGGCATGCACAAGACCTCAAGTTTCATCCCTAACACTTGCCCCCTCCCCTTATAAAAAAGTACATAGCAGTGTTCTGCTTTTGTTGTTGTTGTGTTTTTATGGAACACCTGAGAGTTTAACTCACTTGATAGAATACCACACTGTATAGTCTGCGGCCCCAGGTTCAATGCCCAGCACCACAGAAATGGGAGAAGGACCTGGCAGCCCACTTCTGAAACAATCCTGAAATGATCAGCCATGGGAAACCCTATGAACAGCAGAGAATCATTGGTATAGTGCTGGACATGTACAGTGTCAGGGAGTGCTTTGTTCTGTTGTACATAGGGTTGCCATGAGTTGGACCTGACTCAATGGCACCTAACAAAAGTTGAAATTAACTAGTGATGTGTTTAAAGAGACAGTGTTAAATCAGAATTGAAGACCTAATGATTTATAGTAAGGAATATGGGGTTTATTTCATAATATAAGCAATATAAATTGTAAGCATTTCCAGACTAGAACATTTGAATTATACTTTCAGTTAACAAATTTATTCTATGTCCTGAACATCCCCATCTCATTTTGCCTATCTCATCCCAGTTAATTAAAACTAAAGTCATAGTCTTTCTCTAGTATTAATTTCCTTCCTATGGCATATTCAATACATTAAAGAGCTCTGACAGTTTTACCTCTAGAGCACATTCCATTTTCTCAATTGAAGTTTTAATACTACTATTTTCTTTCAAGCAAAATCACTTTTGTATAGACTATTTCACTAGCCTTTTCATTGGTCTTTCTGCTTCTGCTAGGATTGTCTTTCCAAAGAGTTAATTTGCCACATAGCCATCATAGTGATCTTTTACAATCTAAATCAGATCATGTTATTCCCATGAATATTATCCTCCTAACAATTCTCTATTAAATTTAGAATAAACCACAAAGGTCTAATGCTCTTATAGGACCTTGCATGATCCAACTTCCTCTGTTGCAGCTCTGCCTATCTTTTCTAAATCCAGGTCTTTTCCTTAACTGTAATAAGCTTATTTTTGCCTCAGGGTTTTTACACTAGGATAGAATATTCTTCCTCAGATCTTTGCATCATGATCTCTTTAGATCTCTTTATTGTCATGTTAATCTCAGATTTAATTACCATTGATCTGGGGGACATCATGACCACTTACCCCTGAAGTCATCCTCCAGGCATACACTATGACAGTGTTCTTCTAAGTAAGATCTTTTTCTGAACAATTTGGAAGTGGAAATAAGGAACATGAACCAGAATGTGGAACAAGGCATGCTTTATTGAGAAAGACTTACTGTATAACAAAAACTGTCAACTGTAATATATGAAAGAGTAAAGCAGACTGGCTTTATTCAGAAACTACAGAGGCCAATCTGATAAAGACTTGTCAAGGCATGTTACTCCAATTTTTTTCCCTTTTCCACACCTCACTTCTGTATCTTATCGGTTGGGAAAAAATGGAAGTATATATAGGCACCATGCTGATTAAAGGCATTGCCTATACGACCTTGGCCCCCAATTCATAGGATCTTGTGGGGAGCTAGGTAGAGTCAGGTCTCATTAGTCCTTGGATAGGAGGCTACCTGGGAATATTGGGTACTGTGGCTTGGGAGATGGAGGTGACATCCCACTCCTGAAACATTTAGCCTTTGAAAACCCAATGAACAGAGAACCACTGACATAGCGCCAGGCATGGCACAGTGTCAGGCAGTGTTCCATTTGTTATACATCGAGTTGGCTATGAGTTGCACAGGACCTAACAACAACATCTGGATGTGTTTATTATAATAAAATCTGGTGCTTCTTTATCTTATAAGAGGGGAAAGGTCATGAGTTATATGTAGTTCCTGACATTTCCTTAGGATACAGATACATTCAAATATTGCTTAAAGCAAATGGTAAGAAGCCATTAAGACAGACCATTGTAGAAATAAGATAATTTAAGCTGTATTTTCATGTAAGGAGTCTCATTGGTGGTTTCTCTTTCCAGTAAATAAACCCCTTGGTTGAGATACCAGAGATCTGCATCACAGAGCATGAAGGAGCTATTTTGAGTTTGAAGTATTAAAGGCAGCTGTTCCTGGTTATTGAGGAACTTCAGAAGAACTCTTGCCAAATGTCCAGTTTTGAGTAGTACTGCCCTCCTGGGTCATCCAGGATTACTTAGCAGCACATTGCTCAAAATGCTAATACAAGAAGTTGGAGATATTAACATGCTGGATGGCATTATTTATCATTATTCATTATAATGATGAACAACAACTGCCAAAAGCAATAGTACTAGTATTTAGTTACTGTTAGTTTCTTTTCTGAGAATAATTAACCAACAGATTTGGCTGCCTTTTTTAAAAATTAAATTTTATTATTTGTTTTGAATAGGTAATATACATGCTACAAAGGAACTCAAAGACACAAAAGGAGAAATCATTCCCCCTTACTTTCTAATCTTTCCAAAAAAGAAAAAAAAAATAGGTTAAGTCTGGTCATGTTAGTATGATATAGGAACTACTACAAAATGTTTTTCCTCGGCGAATTTTTTTTTTTTTTTTGAAAATAAAGGAAAAGGAGGTGATCAGGAGGCTGAGGCAAGAGGATCACTAGTTAGAGGCCAGAGGTAGCCTGGGCAATTTAGTGAGACCCTGTCTCAAAATATAAACAAACAAATAAATAAGTAAGCTTGAGTGTATCTCAGTGGTAAAGTACCTTCAAGTTCTGTGAAAATTAATTAATTAATTAAAAGGTAAAACATTGTGTTTAATGTATTTTTCCTGAATTAATTTTTAAAATCTTTTTTGTCCTGTTATATTTCAGTTTTCAAATTTTAGTGAATAGATTGGATTTGATATTCGTTTAAAAACATCTATTTCTTTTCTGTCTTTTTAAAACTCTTTCTTCACTTTTATTTATATTTTTTAATCCTGTTATATTTTCCTTGTGTTTTAATCCATGATATTTTGCATATTTGTCTTGATTCCAATGTGGTCTTCATCACTAGACTTCAATGTTTTCTTCTACTTCTTTCTTGTGTTCATTTAATTCTTCTATTGTTTTTGTTATCTACCACATCTTTCCTATATTATTTTTTTAATCAAACTGTTGATTTTTGTCATTTGTGTTCTGTTACTAAGATTTTTCTTATTTAATGGAAATATAACTTATCGATTTCTTTTTTTTTCCTTCTTTTTTTTCTTTTTTTTTCTTTTTTTCCAGTACTTTGGAGTGGATTGAGGGTCTTTTACACATTAGGCAGGCACTCAATCATTAGTTTTATCCCTAGTCCTTTTTATTTGGAAATGATATTGGTAAGTTGTCCAGACTGGCCTCAAACTTGTTACCTCCAGCCCCAGCCTCATGAGCAACAAAGGCCCACGACTACAAATGTGTACCATTATACCCAGCTAATTCATCACAATTTTATCTGCTCTATTAAATCATTTTTATTTTCTAGCAATTGTTTTTGTGCCTGTCCTTTATTATCCTATTTTCTTCCTTTCATCCTAGTATTTTCTTGTAAATTTTCTTGCTAATTTCTTGAGTTGAATTGTGGAGCAACTAACTTTCAGAAATATTGCATGCAGCAGGGATTTTTCAAAGAACATCATTGAATAAAGGCATTATTTCCTTAATTTATTATTGAAATGAATTATTTTATTCAAAATTTCTTTTAGATTTAGTTATAACATTTAACTCTATTAGTATAATAGTCCCTACTTGGTTATCTTGACCTTTATCAATCATTGATATCTTAAGATGTTGAAACAGGAGGCATTTAATAAACTGATATTTCTGTGCAATAAGAGTTGACTTATTCCAACTGATTCCAACTGAGAGTTAGTACCATGCCTCTTACCTGCAAGAAAATACCTTGATAAATATCAATGGGCATTTTAATTGTTCCTGAACATATTATAATATGCTAAATATTATAACATAATGTTTCATAGTTATTGAGTTTGTTATAAAGAATACCCTCAGTAGAAGTACTAAACAAAAATCTGTACTGAGATGATTAACCAAAAATAATTTTGGAGTTCCTGTGGTTGTTCTATAATCTTGCTAATAGTTTTTGTGTGTCTTTTTGTATAAAGAAATTAAGTTGGGTTCATTACTTGATATCATTACAGCTTTTCCATGGGACAAAGAGCACTTTGAGATTCTGATAAAATATTTCTGATATATACATTTATTTGCAATTTTTGAAGATACACAATTTGTTTTTACTTTTTACAGGGTAGGGAATTCTACACTAGAGTTGCATATAATCCCAACTAAAATCCCTTTATATTTTGGGGATTTTTAAATTCTATAACATTGCAAACTAGTAACAGTTGGACTCCAATGTTTAATCATATGCCTGGTACTGAAAACTGAAGCAGGCAAGAAGAAAACAGACTTGGAAGGCAAATACTAGCAAGTAAGGAGATGCAAAGCTGTAATGGAATTGAAATGGAAAAACAAGTACCATGAAAACTAACCAGAAATGAGAGATTGGTCAGGCAATTTTCTCTCACTATGTCTTGGCAAAGAAACTTCTGGAACCTAGATGAAGACTGTTTTTGTGGTGGGTCCTTCATTAGAAATTCCTCATTGGGGGTTAGGGGTTGAGTTCAGTTGGTAGAGTCTTTGTTTAGTATGCACTGAGGCCCTGAGTTTGATCCCTAGCACTAGAAAAGTAATAATTTCAAATTCCTCTTAACCCTGCAAAACGTTAGATTTCCACATCAGTAAGTTAAATTTATATTAAATAAAATTTGTCCTTTTTCCCTTTGCCAGTCAATATCTGAAGCATTGAATCAGAGATCTCTATCAAGTTTTACCCAACCCTTCCTTTAAAGTGTTGAAAAGTAAAGATGTCACATTGATGACAAAGGTGCACCTGACTCATGTCACGATATTTTCAGTGACATCAAAGCTTATGAAAGCTAGACACTGATTAAGTAAGACAGAAGAATTGATGCTTTTGAATTATAGTGCTGGAGACAAATATTGAATATTCCGTGGGCTGCCCAAAGAATCAACAAATCCATCCCATAAGTGCAACCAGGGTGATCCTTGTAAGCAAGGATGGCTAGACTGCATCTTGTTTATTTTGGATATGTTGTCAGGCCAGACCAATCCCCGGAAAAGGACATCATGTTTGGGAAAGTGGCAGGTCGATGAAAACAAGGAAGAAATCTCTACTAGAAGGATTGACACAGTGACTGCAACAATTGCCTTAAACATAGAAAAAAGATCATGTGCATGGTACAGAGTTAGGTAGTGTTTCATTGTGTTGTACATAGGGTTGCTATGAGTCAGATCCAACTGAAGGGGACCTAAGAACAAAAACAAAACCCAAAAGTTACAGCATATAACATTGTGTCAGCCTATACCTATGGGAAAATATTCCTTTGAAAAGAATGACTATATCTAAAGATAAACTAGTTCTGAAATTCTTTTAGTGCAAAAATTATGGAAAATTTTTTAGAATATTTGTGATATAGAATAATTTATCTTCAAAAGATTAAAGAAAAAAATTTTTTTTGTATTTGTGGAATTGTAAGGAGAAAGAGAATTGAAATAAGAAAAAAATGTGGAATACAAAACTAAGTGAAAAGGATATCATGGTTCAGTTATAGAAGATAAATCTGAGAGGAGAAATAAACTCTGGAGGAATATTTTCTCAAATTACAGTATTTTTAAAGAAAGGAATAAGGAAAAATTACAGTAAGGCTAACATGGATAAAATGCAGGTAATTTGACCCATTTACAAATCGAATCACAGAGGATGAAAGCAGATCAGACAGAGGAAAAATGACAGATATATATTTGAAAACTTTCACTAGATGAGGACGTATTCAAGCCCACATGTTGAAAATTCCATTGAAAACCTCAGCAAAATTATATTGGACAAATAATATTTAAACATGTCTTTGTGATACTATATATATGCATATGTATGCATATATATGCTAAAGTTCCTATGATTGATATAACTAAGTAGCATGAACTTGTTGAGTTAAGCAACATAAATTTATTTTCTCACATTTATGCAAGTCATAAATTTGAAATCAGTTCCATCGGGGTGAAACCAAGGAATTAGCAGGGTCATTCTCTCTCTGTAGGCTATAGTAATTTAAGTATTTGCATTTTCTATTTCCTGGTCACTACCCACATTCTTGGGCTGGGATTTAGCTCAGTTGGTAGAGCACTGCGCTGCAGTCTCTGAGGTCCTGAGTTCAATTTCCAGCACCACAAAAATGGGAGAAGGACCTGGCAATCCACTCCCAGCGCAATCCCGAAACAGTCAGCCATTGAAAACCCTATGAGGGTCACTATGAGTTGGATACCGACTTGACGGCACCTAACAACAACAACAACCCACATTCTTTAATTTAGAACTACACTGCTCCCATCTCTGTGCCATATTCACAGTGATATTTTCTCTTTGGATCAAACCTCGTTCTTTATGTTATTGCATTGACCCCTAACCTCAATAGTCCAGGATATTTCTCCCCAAAATATTTAATATAGGGATTTCTTCTAAATACCTTTTATAATATAGCATTAAAAAATTCCAGGGACTAAGTAGTAGATATATTTTGAGATGCCATTATTTAGCCTACAAAGCATGTGTATGCATGTGTTTGTACAAATTCTGGAAGTATCCAAATAGAAGATATGGATTATAGGTAAAGAAAAAAAAAAACTCTAGTTGCTCTTATACTGTTTTTTTTTCCTGTAGAGATTTCTGTGTAGTTGAGGGAAACATATCTCAATAGTAATATTATAAATTCAACCAAGTATCCACTTATTTGTAAAGGCAACCAAAAGACTTTCTCAGCTGTAAAAAGACTTGGTTCACATTTCATGAAGAAAAGAAACAGTTCTTAAAGTTACTGATGAATTGGTGCAAATGAAAAGCAAAGTTATTTTATAAACGTCTGGCACTAAGCCCTGAAAGCTTAAGAGAAACTTAAAGACCAAATTGAGTCTCACTGCTGGAGTGCTGCCTTTGCATGGTCTAGATTTACATCAAATCCCTGCATACTCTTCTTCAGCCCTGTAGCTTTATGTCCCATCTTTATGCTGGTGACTTCTTGAATTACAACTCTAATTTAAATGAACTAAAATATATCTCTAATTTTATAATCTCCCCTCAACTCCACTGTCATTTAAGAAAGTATTTTCTCTAATTCTTTCTTAGGTATTGAATAGACATCTGGAACTTAACATACTTTGAAACAAACTGTTGTTTCTTTATTTATACCCACTAAACCAAGAGATTTCCCCGTCTCAGAAAATGATAACTCCTTTCACCAAGTTATTTTAGGCAGAAGCTCTTGCATTCATTTTTGACTCCTTTCTGTCTTGGCAAATCCTGTTAGCAGTTGCTTAGGAATGTAGGTAATATAACACCTCTCACTCCTACAGTCACTACTAAGCTACCATCCTCTCTAGACTGGAATAGTTAGTTTTTCCTCAACACCCACACTCACCCTTCCACAGTCTAGCTTCCAAGGATCCAGAGTGATCATTCTAAAAGAAAATATGGTCATGATGATATTATTCATCTTCTCAAAGCCTGACACTGGCTTCCATCTGCCACTCTCCTCATTTCCTGACTTCATTCATTTCCTCACATCCCCTTTTGTTTCTTCCAACAGACCTTTCCTTGCATGACCTTGTCATTTGTCATTTCTGCCTGATCCAGTCGTTGCCCAGATACTTGGATGACTTGGTGTTTCACTTTCTTAAGATCTGACTGACCGTATCATTTTTCAGACAGGCCTTACCTCACTGTAAATTGCTATTTGCTTATTGTTACTTACTCTGCCATATTTTATTTTATTGCATGCCTTTGACATTATAGAGTTCTCTATGGTTTCTTTTTATATCCACTGCAAGAAGAGTACCATGAGAACAGAAGCTTTTCTGTTTGGAACATAGCTGTTGCCTCAGGGCATAAAAGTATTCATGGAAAATAATAACAGCTATTTATGGTAAACAAATAATTTCCCAATATATCCTATCTCATATTTCAAAATACATGAATATGTTATTATTATTATTATTATTTGGTGTTGGGGTTTCAACCTACAGCTTCACACATGCTTTGCAGGTGCTCTACCACTGAGCTGTACCCCTGCCCAATTTTCACTCTTTTATCTTGAGACAAAGTCTTGCTAAGTTACCAAGGCCACCTCTGGCCTTTGACTTGCAATCCTCCTTCCTCTGCCTCCCAAAGTCAATGGGAGTACAGGTCTGAGCCACCATGTGCTGCTGGGATATTTTTATAAAATACAAATATTTAGTAATATATCCATATGGAAATATATGTGTACATATTTGTAATATTTTTTCAATAAATACATATTTTTAAAATGAAAAACTATTTACTTTTTTCTAAAATTAACAGAAAAAGAGAAGATAATTAATTGGAATATGGACACAGAACCACCAAATTCTTTTGAAGTTAGAGGGTCCCAGGTACCTGTCCTCTTATATGGTACAAATGAGTCCTCTTCTAAGGCAGCTTTTAAAACCTGCTTGATAGGAAAACTGTAAATGACAAAATGTCTCAAAAGATTCTACTGCTGATTGCACAGATTTAGTGGGGAGCCATGATATACTAACTTTAACTAGAATTAACACCTTATGCACAGGAATGCTGTAGTGATATGACAGATCAAATATTCTTCATCAGGAACTTAATATATTATAGTTTAAATTTTTGTTCTTTTAAGTGAAAGTGACAGTTAAAAATAGGTCAGAAAAATAACAGTTAAAAGTTTAAAGTTAGAATGATTTTCAGGCACTGAGAAAGGGAAATTGTGAAACTCCATTGAGCTGTAGCAGTCAATGATCAAGAAGCTTAGGAACTTTGGGACCTGAGGTTTTCTTCTGTAGAGGTCCCTCATTCCACAGTAAGAGAAGCACACTGTGGCTTTCTAACTAGCTGCTACACCACATAAACTGAGAGGGAGGGTATTGGACTGCCTTCCTCTATTTGAAAGCTTTTAAACTCTGAAAAGAGAAAGGGAATAGTGTTCTGTTAGAATTCTCACTTAATATTTTTTTTTACTTGACTTCAAAGAGACAACTCCAAGGGAGATTATTAAAATTTTATCTTTCATGGCTAAGTGAAAATGATAATTCACCTACCCAAAGAGAATATTATGCACACATTTGGTTTAAAATTAAAATGCTACTATAGACATTAGCATTTGAGTCTTCACTCACTTATTCCCTTATGCATAGATGATAACTTCCACATTATCACATGACGATGTTGTGAAACAAAGACAACACATTTCAACTAAAGAAAACCATGGACATGTCTCAAAGAGCAATTGGGGAACAGGACCTGCAAAAATTAAAAATGCTGTTTTGTACCTTTGGCCACAGACTAATGGGAGATTCACATGGATGTGGTGGAAAATAGCTAAACTATATTTTACACATCTTGAAACTCATATCTTTTGGGAAATCCTTCTTTAAGAAAATTAATGTTAAATTCCAAATATAAAATTGTATGCAGTGTCTTCAAAGGGGTTGTTGCAAGTGAAGATCCTTGAAGTTTGTTATGCTATCTAGCCTCATTTTAAATCTTTCTTTGGGATATTGTCATTTCCTAGGATTGATTCCCCCAAACCTAAGAGTACAATGAAAATTTGCTTTGCAGCTATAAATGTGTGTGTTAGGTGCCATAGAGTCATTTCCCACTTTTAGTGATCCTCATAGAGTTTTCAATGGCTGATATTTTGCGAGTCGATTGCCACATCCTTCTCCCATTTTTGCAGTGCTGGGGATCCAACCCAGGTCCTCAGAAAGTACAAAACAGCATTATAACAATTGAGCTAAACCCAAAGCCCTACAGGCATAAATATAATCACATAAATCATCAGCATTTCATAGACTACCTCCCAAGGATTTCTAGCTAACACATTGCATTAGTGAAGAAAAAAGAAAAGAAAAAAAAAAAGAAGAAATGAAAAAAAAACCTTATATGAAAAATGCTAGAATCCATACATTCAGAGACATTCTAATAGGAAAACTATATGACTATGAAAACTTAAATTTGATGTAGAAGGGAGGAAATAAAAATACCCTGAAAATGTTAAGAAATAGTGAAAACAAAAAGTGACATTTTCAGATTAACTCAGATGCAAATTGTCTGCCTGGAGTCTAAAAGATACTAGGAAAAGTTCACTAAAAAAGTAGATATCCGACCCATCAGTTCTGCTACTCCATCAGATTGTCAAAGGAATCACCATTTCTGAAGGAAATCTGCTGCAGGCAAATATTTTTATATTTTTGATATGGTAATAGAAAATTGACAGAAGCTGGTGTGTGCCCTGGGCATTGTAAGATGTGTCTGTTAGATTTTGTTTACCATTAAAGTAAAATTTGCACTAAAGTTAAAAAGCAAAGAGATTTTATTCAAGACCATTGCAATAGGGGAGAGAAACAAAATTCAACTCCATTGTAACAAAAGACATGAGGTTTTAAAGAACTGAGGTGAGCTAGTGGGAGTGCTGAGGGGCATTCGGGGGAGGATTGACCAAGGAGTCCTATAGGGTGCATTGAGGGATTCCTGAGTTTCCAAATGTTTATTCTGTGATTTGATTCCATCATCAATGTTAGTACTTTTGTTCATCAGTATCAAGCTTTTGCCCTCTACCTGACACTGGGGGATGGGAGCGTTATGTCTTCTGATATTTACATTTCAAAGTGATAGTTCCCAGGTCCTTGAGAAAGATATCATTTCCTGAGCATTAAAACTGGCAAGAGGCTGGGAGGAGATTAATTTCCATTTATAGGGACAAAAGGAGAATTTAAAAATTTTCTATTTTCAATTAATTTGTAAATAACAAAATTTCCAATTACAGCAGCACTTGTTAAAGATAAATCAAAAATGATTGCTGGGCTTATCACCAATGACTCTAACATATTTATATAAGTTATATATATTTTAAATATTTTATATTGCATGTCAATGTAAAATAATTTACATGTACATTAATACATGTACAAAGGGATTATGTATGTATGACATATATTTTATATTGTTTCATACTAGTTTTTCCTGGTTAATGACCATCAAAAGACCACCATACACTCTCCTTTTCTCATCCTCTGAATTTTCTATCCATGTCATTGAGCCATTTCTTCACTGTATTTCCATGCTTAAAATGAATAGGCTCCTATAGGTATACATGCACCAAGAATGTTTGTACATATGTGTGTATGCATTTTCAAAATTAGTGGGTTTTGCTTTATTCTTTGACAGTCGAAAGGATGACACATAGTTCTTCAGGTTCATTAAGTGCAATTAGTCAAAAAAGTTAAAATTTTCCCAAACACCCTCATTTTCAAGCTCTTTGTAGAGAATATTTGTGTTGAATTTAGTGTGGTGACTGCTGTAACAGGAAATTTTTCTAAGTGTAGAGCTTGTCACCCTTCCTCAGCAACGTGCAGAAGGTTCTATCTATTAGAATATTGTGCTAAATTCATCACATTGAAATTATGTTGACCTTTATCCATGAAACTGAGTTTCAGATTGGCCAGAAATTAATTACTTTACTTTTAAAATTATACTCTTCATTCTGATAATATTCACCAGCCAATATTTGGAAAATTGAAACTAGCTATGTATATCAGCAGCCGTAGAACTGTGGTTTCCAATCCCATCAGATCTTGGAAGCTAAGCAGGGTCAGGCCTGGTTAGTACCTGGATGGGAGACCGCCTGGGAACATACATATTTAGGGCTTGGTGGTTGAATACAGGGACTTGTGCATACTAGGCAAGTGCCCTACCACCAAGCTATACCATCAGTCTGTTTTCTTATTGTTTTATTTTGAGACAAGGTCTTCCTAAGTTGCACAGGTTACCTCTGGCCTCAAACTTGAAGTCATTTTGCCTCTCCTGAGTCCTGTGTGCCATGGCTCTTGGCTATAATGTTATTTTTTTAAAAAATATATGACTTGTTACATTAATCCTTAGAAATGTGTTGAATAAAAAACTACTAAAAGTATTTTTCATTCTGTAAATATTTTTAAAGCTAATGTTCTCACATTAGTTGGATTGACTGTACTTGTTTTGTTACAAAATTAAACACAATTGTCCATCACACTTTTGAGACTGGCACCAAAAATTTCATCAAAATTAGGTGACAGTCCCATGGCATTGTGAACTTATGCTAAAATAATCTTTCTCCATCTCCTGCCCTCTTGAATATGCACTGCTGATATTTAAACCAAACCTTCTTTTCATCTGTGAACCTCTCAAAGTGCCAATCTCCAAGGAGAAGTCAGAGACATTGATTTCTGTCTCTTCATGCACAAAACCATCTCTTGATTTTGGGTCCCTGAATCAGAATCCTGCACCTATACGGCCCTTTAAATGGCAAATATTCAGTCACTCAGAGTTCACCATTCTTTAGACACATTTATAATAAAAGCCAATTCAGTATTGATATGAAATTACTACTGTAAAGGGATATTTTTGGTTTATAGTTCTTCAGTTTGAGAAAGAAGAACCACATAATGGATAGGTGAATTTCAGGCTTTCTAACCTATGCCATAATTTTTGTTTCTGCGGCTATTTTCCCATGATTCCTGTATATCTCTCTCAATCTTTTGAGTCTTCTTTGTATATAGAATCCTCTCATTTCTGAAACAGGATTATGCCTATTCAACTGTATCAAAGACCATTTATAATCCAATGTTCAAGGTCAATAATTAAGAAAACTTAGGAAATATGTGTAGAATACCTATAACCTGCTTCACATGACAAGTCTTAGTCATATAAAATGACCTTATAAATTACTTTTCCCATTTTGGACAACAAAGTGGTTTGTTTTGAATTACACATAAAAATTCCTTGACTTTGTCTTTTTGTAGCAACATTTTGTTTCTATTATAAGGTGTTTGCAAGAGGTTGAGCTCTTATATTAATATTCTCTTTTGCATATACATATACATGTATATAAATATAAATATATACACATGTGTATTTATATACACGTATACGAATATATGGTCAAATATATTTGTGTTGTTATATATTATATTCACATTAAATTTATAAATTTCAGAACAAATAGTACAGTAAATTATAAAATCCAGTGTCTCAAGGTTTAATTCATTTTGAAAATATACTTTTATATGAGTGGTAACGAAATATTTATGTGACTAAAAAATGAATACATACATTTTTGGAAAAAGTCCTAAAGTTATTCAGGAAAGAGATTGAAGCAGCACATCACTTTAATATGCATATAATTAATTGTTGAACTTTATATTGTGAAATTTAATTAAACATGTTCTAGCCATTTCGGTTTTGAAATCGAAGGTAAAATACTAAGTGAAAGATGTGAGGAATCGATATTATCCTTCCGGCATTTTTGTTTCAGCTACATAAAAGCTTTCTTTGGAGGTATGTAGAGAGCTACTGATATTTTTGTCTTCATCTACAGGAACATGAGCATTCTATAAAGGGTAAATCTATTAATTAGAGACCCATACAGCTCTCTTTCTGGCTGTTGTAATCGTTAAATTGATTTTTCCAGTCCATCATGTAATTGTTCCAGCGATAGAATCCTGCTTTCCACTCTTGTTCTGCTTCATCAATATTTCCTGTAAAACAGGGAATAACTTACATTAATCTAAATTTTAATCTGTTTACATTAACTGAAAAATAATTTTGATTACAGATGACATTTTCTATAAGCACACTGCACAGTATTTTTTTTTATTCTTCATGCATTGGCAGCTTCTATCACTACCTAAAAAGCATTA
>VMDO01022358.1:0-33611 GCA_007922755.1 Pedetes capensis | reverse complement strand
TGAAAAAGGAAGAAAGAAAGAGAAAGAAAGAGAGAGGGAGGGAGGGAGAGAGAGAGAGAATAGAAGAGAAGAGAAGAGAAGAGAAGAGAAGAGAAGGGAAGAGAAGAGAAGAGAAAAGAAAAGAAGAGAAGAGAAAAGAAAAAAGTAAAAAATTTAGGTCAATGAAACTAGCAGTCCCATCCTGAAGGTGTGAAAAACTCTTTGCAAATTATATCTTTAGCAAAGAATTTTTATCCAGAATATATGAGAGTAAAATTCATCTGAACAGAGTTTCCACCAAAGAAGATATATGTTGTTTTTGTTAGGTGCCCTTGAGTTGGGTCCAACTCTTAGTGATCCTATATACAGCAGAAGGAAACACTCCCCAATACAGTGCTATGCCTGGCCGTATTGTCTGTGCTTCTCTCCTATTCATAGGATTTTCAATGGTTGATTGTTTGAGGATTTCTTCAGCTGGCCAGGTCCATTCCCATTTTTACAGTGCTGGGGATCAAATCCAGGGCCTCAGAGAAAACAGATCAGCACCCTACCAACTGAGCTAAATTCCAGCCCAAGGAGATATATAGATGGGAAATATTCATATCAAATTTGTCTCAACCTCATTAGTCATTTGAAAGATGAGTAACTGAGAAGAATCACAACCATCATACCTAGAATGCCTGAAAATAAAATATGTGGTGAAAGAGACTATCTTTTGTGATTCAGTTCTTATACATTATATTTTTTCAGGTAATGTGACATAATAAATAGTGACAGAAACTAGATCATTAATATTCTAGGGAAAATTGGAGTTGCATAGGAAGAGGGATCACAAAAATGTAGGAGCAAAATTTATGGATGATAGTTGTGTTCATTATCTGGACAGGAATCATTGTTTCACATGTGTACACATATACTAAAAATGACCAAGTTGTAGATGCAAGTATATACAACATACATCAAATAAACCTAATATAACTTTTGAGAAAACTATATATTTTAATTTATATACTTCATTTAATTGAATCTATAACATTGATTTTGATGGGCAGTTTTATAACAATGAAGATGAATTCTACTTTAATTTTGTTGACTATCTTGGCTTAAGAAATATAAGACAGTGAAATCTATAATCAAAAATACTAGTTTGTATCACATAGATTGTAAACCCTAATCAATACATTTGTTGAAATGACTTTTTAATAGTCAATCTTGAAGGTTAGCATTTACTGCCCATTTTCCCTAAGTTATAGTTTTGGCATAATGATTTATCTAAAATATATTGCTGAACAATTTCTTTTGGATAAAATTTAATAATTGCTATTAAATTTGTTATAGTATATCCTACATATCAAGGAAAAATAAGTTATGAAGAGGCAAAATAAAGTTCTTATGAATATTTCAGAATAATGGATTATAATAAATGCAACTATCTTTTCACTTATACTATTTACAAAAATATGTAAGGCCTCAAATAGTTATGAATATGTATAATCTGGTGAAATGATATTTATAGAGAATTAGCACAGACAAGTATGTGATTTTTTTCATTGGAAATGGAACAGGTATATAGATCAAAGATGACTTAGTAAACAAAAATATCTATACTTTTGTTACTATTGGTATTCTTACCCTTTAATTTTGTGCTCTAATTGTAATTGTAACACAGGGTACACATATGCTAGCTATAAAAAGCAAATTATTAGTCAATTTTATTGTTATTAATGTTCAGCTAATGAAGCAAAATACAGCACAACAGGATTTAGAAATCTGCTGTCATCAAACGCATTAAAAGAAGATATACTACAGTAAGAGCTATTACATATTTCAAATAATACCCAGAAGTTAATCAATGATAAATTTCAATGAAGTACTTTAGTTTAATCTTAACCATCTCAATAATTTGTCAAATATTTGCCTTTTGCCTACACAAAAGTTTTCTGCAAGATACTCTACATAAAGTTCTTTCTTATGCTTGGAATATGTTGAAAATAATATACATTCAATGGAAATGATATGTAGTTGGAAATTTAGTAGAACTGCATAATTTGTTTGTTAAAAACAATGTATTCCTTCACTGCTTTCTCTCAGGCAAATGTGCTTACCAATATATGCTTGAGACATAATTAGAAACTAAAATAAGTATGTGTGTGCATGCTGCTTTTCTCTCGTGCTGTATAAAAAACAACCCCAAATTCTGTGACTTAAAATAACAGTAATCACTTAGTTTGTTTAGCAATCTGCAGTAGTGGAAAGATTAGTAAGGACAGCTCATGTCCCTTCCACAAGCTGTCAATATAGCTGGCAAGATGGGGATAGTCCTTGGTTCCACTTCATGTGGACTTCTCCATGGGAAGCTTGGACCTCAACATCACATGAGAGCTGGATGCCAACAACAAATTTCTGTAGACTCAGAGAATGAAATTACCAGAATTTTAAGGTCTGGGCAAGAAATTGACCTAATACACTGTCATTTCTACTACATGCTGTTGTTCAATCATTTATAGAGAACTAGGGGACATGTAGGAAAGATATAAACCACTCTCAATATGGATTAGAAACAAATGATCCAAAACCAGATGAGTTGTGGCATGACATCAAAGATATCATTCATGAAGAAAGCAAAAGTTTATTACAAAGACAGCAAAAAAAGAAAAGAGCAAATTACATGCCAAAAGTGACTCTGAAACTTGCCCTTGAACATCAATCAATTAAAAAGAATACATGATGAATTAAGGAACTAAATAGAAGATTTCAAATGCTTTTGAAATGCTCAAGAAGACAAAATCAAATATTTTAATGGTGTGGAAAGAACTAGAAACAGAAAAACAAAAGGGAAGAACAGGCTCTGTTTTTCTTAAGCTTAAGGATTTGAAGAAAAAAATTCAAGTCTTGAGTAGCAGTAGTGAAAGATTCTACAGGGAAAATATTAAATGGTGCAGAAAACATCAAAAGAAGATGGAAGAAATACACAGAGTCACTATACAAAAAAGAATAGGTGGATGACCAACCATTTCAAGAGGATGTATATGATGAGGAACCAATGGTATTGAAGGATGAAATAGAAGCTACTTTGAAGGAATTGGTGAAACACAAGGCTCCAGAATTGATGGAATACCAATAGAGTTGTTTCAACAAACAGATGCAGCACTGGAGGCACTAACATGTTTATGCCAAGAGATCTGGAAAAGAGCTACCTGGCCAACTGACTGGAAGAGATTCATATTTATGCCTATACCCAAGAATGGGGATCCAACTGAATGTGGAAACTATTGAATGATATCATTAGTATCACACACAAGCAAAATTTTCCTAAAGATCAAAAGCAACAGCAGCAGTATATAGGCAGGGAACTGCCAGAAAAGCAAGCCAGATTCAGAAGAATTCAGGGAACCAGGGACACTAGTGCTGATGTCAGGTGGATATTAGCCAAAAGGATAGAATATCAAAGAGATGTCTCACTGTTTTATTGACTATGCAAAGGCATTTGGCTGTGTGGATCATAACAAATTACAGATGACACTGCAAAGAACAGGAATACCAGAGCACTTAATTGTACTCATGAAGAATCTGTACCTGGACCAACAGGCAGTCCTTCGAACAGACAAGGAAACACTGCTTGGTTTAATGTTGAGAAAGGTGTGTGTCAAGGCTCTATCCTTTCATCATATCTTTTCAATTTCTATTCTGAACAAATAATCTGAGAAACTAGACTTTATGAAGAAGAACATAGCATCAGGATTGGAGGAAGACGCATTAATAATCTGTGTTATGCAGTTCACACAACTGTACTAGATGAAAGTGAAGATTTGGAACATTTACTGAAGAAGATAAAAAAATGTAGCCTTCAGTATGGATTGCACCCCCACATCAACAAAACAAAAATCCTTACAACTGGGTGAGTATGTCACTTCATGGTAAATGGAGAAAATTGAAGTTGTCCGTGATTTTGCTTTACTTGCTTCTGCAATCAACACTCATGGAAGCAGCAATCAAGAAATAAAAATACACATTGCTTTGGGAAAAGCTGTGACAAAAGTCTCTTTAAAATATTGAAAATTAAAGATGTCACATTGAAGATAAAGGTGGGCCTGACTCATGCCATAGTATTTTCAGTTGCATCATATGGTTGTCAAAACTGGACTTTGAACAAGGGAGACAGGAAAATTGGTGATTTTGAATTATGGTGCTGGAGATGAATATTGAATATACCAGTGGCTACCAAGAGAACCAACAGATCTGTCCTAGAAGTGCAACAAGAATACTCCTTGGAAGTAAGAATGGCTAGATTGCTTCTTATATATTTTGGACATACAGTCAGGAGGGGCTGATCCCTGGAGAAGGACATCATATTTGGGAGAGTGCCAGGTCAATGAAAAATAGAAACCCTCCACTGGATGGATTGACATGTCTGCAACAATGGGCTCAAACATAAATGAGATCAAGCACCTGGCACAGAATTGGGAAGTATTTCCTTCTACTGTACATAGGGTAGCTACGAGTTCGACATGAGTGGATAGCACCTAACAACAAAAACAACTCGATATGAAGAGTGTCACATAACATTTGGGAGCATATTAAGACACTCTTCCAATATGATTTTAACTGTCTTAATTCTAGTTCTGAAAATCTTCTGAAAGTAACTTTATCAGTAATTGTGCTTTGTTTGTGGGTATGCTCCAAAGGTAAGAGTCCAACACTTTACCTCTACAAGTCTAAAAGATGAAGATTTACATATTTGATTTAATTCTTAACAGAATGAAAATCAATCTTCTAAACTGCTGATTCTGTATGGAAAAAGTTTGTCCAATTTGGTTCTGGCAAAGTCAGTCAAATTATGTTTTTCATTTCCACAAAGTCTAATGAATGTGCGTTTCTGCATATCTTTGTATATTTGCAATATGGTAACCACAACAGCAATCTAGGAGCTAATGGACTTGAGAAATTTATTTTTCACATTCTACTATGAAGTTCAAAAACTAAATTCTACCTTTTTAATACTCAGATTTTAAGACAAGGCACTGTTTTTGAATTTTAGATTTGCATTAGTATCCCATTCAAAGATGCCACCAAACTAATTTTGAACAGGTTTGTATTTTTTCCCTAAAAAGTTGTTTTTTACCAGAGCTTCTAGGAAGGTGTCCTTATATTAGACATGTACACACAAAATTTCATGTCATAAAGATCATTCTTCTATTTCTTTATCTACATTGAACAATCTAAACAATGTAGAGACTGATGTTAAGGCAGAAGACATGCAGAGTCCCCCACTAATAACAAATCCTAGGTAATAAATTGAACCATATCCCAAATTGAATATACATTCCTTACCTTCATTAAAATTCTCATAGAGGTATGTAAATCAAAATAGATTGTTTTCTATTTTTGACAAAAAAAGAAAAAGAAAATGCAAATATACTTACTTTTTAAAATGTTTTCTAGTTGTAGCAGTTTGAATCCATTCATTTCCCTGTGAGAAAAGGAAGCAAGCATAGCTTTGATTTTCTTCCTTGACAGCACCACTTCCTTCAGGAAACCAGAGATTATATTGGTTGGATTTTCTTCAGATGCTATAAAGGAAAATGTTTCATATCCCAGGTTTCCTAAGTTGAAGTAATAAATAGGGTGGCACTTTATTACAGAAAAAAATTCAAAATAATAACATGATATTTTATACCTCTCTTTGCTATGAGTCATACATACTTTTTCTTTGTATATGTGTACTATGTAAGTGTATGAGTGTATATGTCCATGTGTATACGCTGTTCCCTTATAAATAATTTCCATATCATTTCCATGTAATGAATCTATATCATTTGATTCAGTACACTGAAGATGTATATTCAAAAATGATGAAAGTAGATGAATTGAGCATTTTGAATTTTAAAGACAATTCTGAAGAGATCAGGAAAGAGCTAGGGAATCCAATCCTAGCTTGGAGAGTGCCTAGCTTGGAGAGTGTTGGTACTACATATCTACTCTTGGCAGTGCTTCAGGAAAAGTTATTAGGAGTTTCCAGGGCAAAGGTTTTGAGGTTAGATGAAAGAAAAGTTGAGAGTAACATCACTGAAAATGGTAGAACCAACCAATCAAATAACAACACAA
Source organism: Pedetes capensis (assembly GCA_007922755.1). Classification (NCBI taxonomy): domain Eukaryota; kingdom Metazoa; phylum Chordata; class Mammalia; order Rodentia; family Pedetidae; genus Pedetes; species Pedetes capensis. Next base: position 27,527 of record VMDO01022358.1, on the reverse strand, counting down.
ACAGCAAAAACTATCATTATCAAATAACTTTGTTAGAATTTCAGAAAGCAGTCAAAAGTACTGACTTAAAAATTAGTGTATTTTATCATGCTAAAAAGGTTTTGCAACATTTTTGCTTTCTGTGAGTCCTAAGTCCCTCCCCAGCTTGTCAGGAGTCTCTAAGACAGCAACAGAGGAATCAGACCAGAGATTGTCCTCAATGAATTGTATGTGTCTGTTTTGATCAGTGTGAGTGGTGCCTGAAGTAGAAGGCTGGGAGCTTTTCTGTGTTTGACCTAATTTGGAAGTCTCTCAGAGCAACAAAGTAGGGACTGTAAAGAGGCATTCCTCACAAGCAGTGGAAGGCAAGGGAATTATCTTCTGGGGCAATTGATAACTGTCCCAGCCAAATGCAGATAAGCTGGCAGTCTGGGAAGGAAAAAGTAGGACAAGAGGTCTCTATAGTAAGAGTTTAGGAAGGTACACAGAACCTAGGAAAGGATGCATGCTGAGAAGAGACTCTAAGCATTCACTAGCTGATCTTAATGTCAGTGTAACCTGGAAGAAAAGGTTAAGGCAGATTAAGGAATGGATCGCCCAGTCGCATCATATGGTTGTGAAAGCTGGACATTGAACAAGGGAGACAGAAAAAGAATTGATGCTTTTGAATTGTGGTGCTGGAGAAGTCTATTGAATATACCATGGACTGCCAAAAGAACCAACAGATCTGTCCTAGAAGAAGTACAACCAGCGTGCTCCTTGGAAGCAAGAATGGCCAGACTGCATCTTACATATTTCGGACATGTAGTCGGGAGAGAACAATCCCTGGAGAAGGACATCATGTTTGGAAGAGTGGCAGGTCAATGCAAAAGAGGAAATCCCTCCACCAGATGGATTGACACAGGGTCTGCAACAATGGGCTTAAACATAAATAAGATGGTTTGCCTGGCACAGAATCGGCAAGTTTTCGATCTGCTGTACATAGGGTCCCTATGAGTTGGACTCGACTCAAGGGCACCTAACAACAACAACAACAAAAACAAAGTATTAAATAAGTGTTCCAAATTCGAGAGATGTTTTGTTTGTTTGTGTTGTTTTGTTTTCCCAGATATTCAAAGAATTCTATGGTTAAAGACTAGTTTACCACAAGATAAAGAAACAGATTCCAAAGTTCACATGAGACAAACATCATAGTCTTGTTATTTTTTTATGAATTATTTTTTGCAAAAATTATAAAAGCCAATAAACAAAAAAATAAACTACTACATGTTGGCCAAAAGAAAAACAAAAGCAAACACTGAGTATGAGAATATACTGATTTTGAGAGTTAGCACATTGTAATAGTTTAAATGTAATCTTTTCAACAAAAAGTTATGTGAAGAGAGAAAGCACACCCTTTCACAGGAAAAATTAACAGGAACTCTTTCTGAGGAAGTATACAAAATGGTATTTCTAGACAATCTTTAAATTAAATATTGCCTTAAAATATTTAAAAAAAACCTGTCTGCTCTCAAAATGTTGCAAACAGAATCATCACATGCTCCAACAACTTCACTTGTAAGTATAAGCCTTAAAAAAATTGAAAATAGGTATTCAAGAAAATAGTTGCACATAGATATCCATAGCAGCATGGTTCACAAAAACCCCAAATTGGAAGCAACCAAAATGCTCATGATCAGAAGGTGTGTAAAAATACCATTCAAAAAGGCACATTCCCACAGAGGAACTCAGCCACACAAAAATATGAAGTTCTGGTATTTACCATAACATGGACAAAACTTGAAGATATTATGCTAACTGAAAGAAGCCAGGTCCAAAAGGCACGGATTGTCTAATTCCATTTAAATGAAATATCCAGAGAAGGTAAATCCTTAGAGGGAGAAAGCAGTTTAGTAGTGTCCAGGGTGTGGGTGGAGGGAGAAATTGAGATCTAGGAAAGAATATATATGTGTGTGTATAGTATATAAACGTATTTATATAATATTATATTTATATAAATAAAATTTTGTTCAATATTATTAGTGACTATCAACTGGGAAGATTTTGTTCCCAACTGGACACATGGGCATTTTTTTTTTTACTCTACCACAGGAGTATATGGCAAGATGATACTGGTATATTTAATAAGAGCTAGGGACATGGTGAAGCATCCTGAAGTCCACATAACACATTCCACAAAAAGATAACTTACACACAACATGTCAATGGCACCAAGATTGAGAACACCACCTGAACAATATTCTTTTTACTAAATCTGTGTTTAGTAAAGCATGAAACTTTCTTTAGCTCTATTCTACTACTGATAGTAATTCCCAGGATGTTCTTTTGAGACCTAGTGGACGTCACGAGCTTTTTTGCCATATGCTTCTTGATAAAACCTTGTCTCTCCTCAGCTTTTAACTCCCTGAACATTAATTAACCTTCACAACTGCAAGTTAATTGTAAATGTGCATTAATAACATATTCTCCTTCTTTTCTTAGACTTACCTGAGGAAGCTTATTATTTCCTCAGTCTTAAATGAAAGTCAGATTAAAGAGAGAACAAAAAAAATTTGCTTAAAGCAAGGTAAACATGTATAAAGGCTTTCTCCAGTTATCAACTGGTTAAATAAACAAAATCTCCTTAAAATCTTACCAGTTTTATTGTTCTGTTCCAATCTCTATGAGGAAAAAATTTAGCAGGATTTTCCTGAATCTAGCAAAATTATCCTCTCTGAAATTCATGAGAAGTATTTCTATACTAGAAATGCAAATATATGAGAATATTACTACAAAACAAGAAGGAACTCTACATCACATTCAAAATAAAGTATTTCCTCTATTAATTTTAAGTATTAAACATAATTTTCTGGTCACAAAACTATATATATGTTTTCTAATTTCATCCATCTACATAGACTCGCTTGTTTTTTCAGTCACCTTCTTAAGTCTATGAAATATATTACATATCTGGGATGACTTTAGTGCTATTTGATATCAACAAATCTGAGAAACCCTGGATTCCCACAAATCACATTTCTTATTACTACATCTTGAACTCCTGGAAATAATTCTATGAAAAAAAGAACAACCCAATATGAGTCAAAGTAGAAATTTATTATTGCTATGGAAGTATTCCAAACTTAAATTTTAAAATCTCTTCTTAAAGATGGTTAGTTATGTACTGTTTGGTTTGGAGAATAAACAGAATGTTTATGTGCTAGAATGTATCAGAAAAAGGATATAGAAAGAGGGCAAACAAATTTGCATTTCCCAAAATGAGTCATCACTTATGTTTCCCATCCTGCTACCTGGAATCTGAAAAGAGTAGCAAGAGTGATCTATGTACCATGCTTACCTGTATGATTTCAATAACTTTTGTTCTTTTAATTCTGGGGATTTGAATCCCGGGCCTCATGTAGGCTAGGCAAATGATCTAGCACTAAGCTGTGTCATCAACTCCAACTTTTATTTTTTATTTCAAGATAGGGTCTCACTAAGTTGTGCAGGCTGTTTCTGCCCTGCAATTTGAGGTCTTCCTGCATCTGCCTCCCAACTCACTGTGATTACAGGTGTGTGTCATGGCTCCTGGCCCTTAATTACTTCTCAAAGTAGCAGAAGCCATTGTTGTAAATTGTGATTATTTGGAATATTTTGTAATTTTTCTGACATGATGATTCTGATTGATTTTATATTCCCATTGTGTTAAATGTTTTTCAAAAATAGTTGCAGTTGGCAAGTTCCAGGCTGTGGCAGTAGATGTGGTATATATATCCACAAGGCTAAGCTTGAAGAAAGGAGACCTCTCTAAGTCTGTTCTGGCTGGGCACTGAATTTCTTGATGAAGACATGAGTAGTCCCTGGAAAAGGCCTGAGTGTGAATAGCCCTGAAAGACAGAGTCAATGTGTGAGTGGACCTGGTGAAGCTGATTGAGACGGTGGATAAGCATTGGTGTGCCCACTGTGTCTCTACATAGTCTGTGAATAGGTTTCTAGCTTGCTGCTAAGCTTGAAAACAATTTATTGAATCAAACATGGAGGTGTAAGATTCTCTTTGGAGGTCCCAAACTAATCATAAACACTTATAGGAAACTGACAATTGACTAAGCAAGAGGAAATTCTGCAGCTAATATGTAAATCACACACAAACTAGTCTCTGTAATTAGATGTCCTAGCAAGGTAACAAGAAAATACACAACCAATGTTAGTTGGCTAACAACAGTGCTCCATCTCAATTAAGTTATTCTTCATAAAGTATAATAACTTAAAGGCCAGCCTGGGGTGTTTCAGGCATGTACCACAAAAATCCAAAGACATAATGCCAATAGAAATTGCTGCAATGATTCTCATGTTTACTTCACAATTTTTTGGCAAATAAACACTACCCCATTTATAGTTTCTTTGTAGAAAAAGAGAGAACATATTGATATGTGAAATTATTTCCAAAGATCATCATGAGATTGTTGAAGAAACTTAAGGGGAAGAGTTTGCAAAATTCTATAATTAAGCTGGTCTTAGCGGTCTACACCTATAATCCCAACAACACAATAAGTAGACACAGGAAGATCACAAGCTCAAGGCCAGAAAGAGCCTGAGTAAAATAGCAAGACCCTGTCTAGAAATGAAAAGTAAAAAAATGGACTGGTAATGCAGCTCAGCAGTAGAGCCCTTGCAAAAGCATATGTGAGGAGGCCCTAGGTTCCACCCCCAAGTAGTGGGGTAGGAGGTGAGGAACTATAACAAGAAAAGAATGACATTTTTAGTGTCAGTATTTGTCTATTCAATGACATCATAGAGGTCCAATTGTTCCCTCTGAAAGATTTATCTCCCAGTTTTTCTTCTGTTCAAGATGTCTCCTTCTAAACAGGTTAATATCACAAAGGGCAACAGTGACAAGAATGGTGTTAACAGTAGTAGATTCCTGGATATTGGGTAATATTCTGTTATTAGATGAAGTCAGGGGTCAAAATCCTGCTTTGCTCATTTTGTTGTTGTTAGAGTGCTGAATTTCCCTGCATCTTTTGAGATAGGCAAAATGTTTGGGATTTTTCCCTCTTTGCTTTAAATTATTTTGAGCTTTGAGAAGAAGCCATTAAACATGTTTTCACTACCGATTATTTTAGTGTTTATAGGTGGTGACAATTCCATCTCCTTCTCACCCTCAATGAGATGACTTTTTGGGACAAAGTGATAATGAATGTCTGATTAATTAACACCTTCATCTGTGTAAACTACAACTTCCATCCAAGGATAAATGTCAATATTTATCCAACATGTCCTGCCATGCCAGTAAGCCATACCTCTATGTCCCTCTATGAAAGGCATTTTCTTTTAATTTTGTTCAGTTTTCAGAAAAAAATTACTATTTTAGGAAATGAATAATCTACATAAACATATCATTAGGTCTTGGAATGGTAAGTCATTTAGGATCTAAACCAAATCTAAGAACTACTAGATTTTTCCTTCTCTGTTACTTAATATCTCTATTTCTTTGTACATATTACTGTCTCATCCACTTTTTTCAAACACAATTTGCCTTCCTTCCTAGTTAAAGTGGGAGTTAAGCTGATTAGAGGAAATAATTCCCATCATCTCTGTTAGATGGACACATTTATTCCAGTTCAACTGTGGTTGACTAGACCCTGTTGTTCAATTGTTAATCATTTTTATACCCAGTAGCCTATACTGTGCTGCTTCTGAGGACCTTGGTCTGCAGAAAAAGGAAGGCTCTGTCAGAGAGGGCTTAAGTACAGTGGACTCCACCTGTGTTATGCTCAGCCCATTAGGGAGGCAAACTGATGTTCTTTGTCCAAATGCAGCTGAAGAGCAATCTTTTGTGTGTGACACAAATATCCACTGCTGAATGGTTTTTACTTTTCCACAGGGTTTATCGGCTTAGATGTAGGTATAAAATCACTATACACTTCTATCAATGCATTTTTATTGAAGTGTTTGAATATAAAGCTAATAGCTTGTTTCATAAGATTGTTATGTAGATTCATCACTGGGGAAGTCAAGGACTTTCTCTGCTTTGTAACAAGGTGGACAACATGTTCTGATTGCTTCCTGTTCAGCGTTCCACTTCAGTTTTTCTGTTACTCATTGAAGGTTTTGTAGTCCAGTGTCCCTCAGTGGTCCATGAATGTGTTCTCTTAGAGTCTGAAAAGGTATCCAGGTGAGGTTATATGTCACATAGAAATTTTGATACTGTTCTAGCAGGCAGCAGATTTCCAATCAAGTAGATTATTTCAAAATCTACTTGGTTTATACAATAGCTACGTAAGGAAATAAGTACATTAAAATACATGTTATTTGAGACCAATGCCAATTAAGCAACTCAATATTTGTTATTAAGTTTGTCTGTGACAGTGGACATTAGAAGTGAAAGAAGATATTAAAAACAAATTGCAAATAGTAGAGTGGTAAGGACCTCTAGGACTGTTATGCCCCAGTTTCTGAAAATTTACAAAGGGAGCATAAAGAATACAGAGGGGCATTTTTCACTCTAGCACTGTAACCAAGATTACAAGAACTGTTGTCATCACCATTTTCTGTGGTAACAAAGGCACAAATAATGGTAATATTAACTTTCAAACTTTTAAAACTGAATGCAACATTTTTTGGTAACTGTGAAAGGAGAAGAAATTATGCAGTGTTTACCAAATTTCTTTTGCACCTGGAAATTCTCTTCCACTGGTAATTTCCCAGAATGGACAATATTAAAACAAAAAAGATTACCTATATTTGTATAAATCCTAAAAAATAATATTCTTTGTTTTGGTCTATATATTTTGGCACTAAACCAAAGTTTAACGTTTGTACCCATCTTTCTGGTAGCTTGTGGTTTTCTAGTAGTGTGACTAAATTCTTCACAGCCACATGTTCTACAGATTGTTCTAATTTCAGTATTTTACAAAGTAAGTATTTTAATTCTGTTATTCATGCTTTTTAAAAGAACTATTCCTCCATAGAGAATATATTTTTCAAGACTGCAGTTTCTGAGACTACTGGGAGATGTTCTGCTTGTGTGTCCTCAGCAGAGTACAAAAATATAAAAAAAGATTTCTACTGAATGAAACAATTATGTATTCCTCTGACTTGTTTTATTTATTTTCAGCTGAATCTTAAAATAAATGCTAATTATAAGTGTTGTATCTTTGTTTATTCGGTGACCTATCTAAAATTCAATTATTGTCAGTATAATTACAGTTTCAGTAACAGGAAGTAGGAATTCTTACCCATGCTTCTGTGTGATAATTGAATATATTTGATGTAAATATGAGGAGCTCATTTTGTGTAGAAGAGGCAGAGTCAATTGGAAGTGCTTATGTAGCCAAATTGTAAATGATAGCTGTATAAATTATTTTGAGAATGCATTTAACACATTGCCTTGGATAATGTTGTTACAAATAAAAATGTTCAAGTCTCATGATTGATTTTTTATATGTTTTATGTGTGAATATAACAGCCTACAGTAGATATAATGTTTGTAACCAGACTCAATGTCTCTGCCACTTGGTGGCAAACAAATGGGAACAGAACACTAAGAATACTTGTCACACAAATTAAAGTTTATTTGTATCAAATAAAGAGAACATGGGAGGTCACTTCCAAAGCTGTGAGTCTTCACAGTTATATATGGTGAGTAAACTTATGTAAGCAGAAAAAGCTTCTTGAAAATGAGTGAAGGCTTCTGATTTCTTCACATACACAGTTAGAGATAATTCCATGCAGGCACAGTTTGAGAACATCTTCCCACATGTGTTCCACATTTTGGAAATGAGGATTTACCTACCTGAATCAGTCATGGTTCTCTAGAGGATTAGAACCAATAGAAAAATAATTAGATTAGTTTATAAAATGGAGCAGCATAGTTCCATAGTTGCACCTGTAGAGAGACTGGGAGCCACTCAGTCCAAGAGATGGAAACCTGAAGAGCCTCCAATGCCAATGTATTTAATCCACATGGAAGCTGAGTAAACCATCGTCCCTTGTCCACAGCAGTGGCAATTTAAGAGAGAATTGCTCTCCTCCTCACTTTCTCCTTATGGAACCTCACCCACTGTATTACACCAAATCATGTTCAGGAAGAGTCTCTTCCTCAAGCCTGGAACTTTAGACCTGTTTTGTCCCCTCATGGACAAGTACAGAGATGTGCTTCACGAATCCAAAGACTCTCTTAATCTAATCTAGTTGACAATGAAGCCTAACCATCAAACTCTGCCTCAGTGGAGATTTTAGCATTAAATTGAAGTTCATCTTATGTTCACTGGCACATGCTCCCCTGATGTCTTCTGAGTCTTGGAATGGTTCTGGCTCATTTAAAGCTGTTTGATACTTCCCTTCTTGCTTCTCTTCTCTTCTCTTCTCTTCCTTTCCTTTCATTTCCCTTCCCTTCCCTCACTCTCTCTCCCCTCAACCCCAGGAATGTCTGAAAAAGAAAAGGAAATTAACTGGAAAATAACTAAATAAAAATAATTGCCACAGCCATTTCTAACCATATTGTCAGACAAGGTCTGGATATGGGGAAGAAGGGTTCAAGGAACTCATCTTCCAAGAAATGGATGGGGATGGAGAAAAGGAATATGTGCTTTTTGCTTTCTAGAAATAGGATTACTGCTTCTAATCATCATGAACATAATTACTTCATGTTTAGGAGTAATACTCATAACTAATATTGTATTAAACTCTAATGAAACAAATGCTGAAAGAATGACATGACTGGGGGAATTTGTAAATGAATTAGAAATAATGACCACCAATTGTAAGGAATGTATAGATATTATTCTAGTTGAAGCTGATCAGCAATTTCCACCCTGGAACTCAAGTGTTAAGTAATTTATGCTTCAGCTGCAGCAGGTTGAGTTGTTAGCACCTACTTGGACTAAAGTGGCCCCACCTATGATAGCTAAGGTTTACAAAAAAGTATAGAACAATCAAAAGAATACACAGGCCCGTTCCCACAACACAAAAGCCTCCTTGACAATTTAACTTGTAGGTGCTTATCTGTCCAAAGGCAGACCTTGGCTCCCAGCTGGGAAAAGAGTGGATACACAGCATGGGGAGGTGCTTATGTACAGACCTCGGTTCCCAGTTAGAGAAAAAGAGTAGAGGCTGTTGTTCAATAAGGATAGAGTTCAAATACCTTATTATAGTTTATCATTTATAAAAAGCCTTTAAAAAAGAAACCTTCCAAGTATTTGGTGTCTGGAGATAATAAAGTTTGTGTTTTGAACTGTGGGTTGTTATGATTAACAGGTGCTTGTGAAACTTTGTTTCATGAATAACTACATGCGCTATTTTAACTGCCTGCATGACCTAAGCCTAAAAATTGTATAAAACATTGAGTCTTCTAAACAATAAATGGAACAGATTCACATAGTCTCCGAGCTACTGTGTCTGTTACCCAATCACCGACTCCTCAACCTGCCTTCGGGAAACTCTGGATCCTAGGCTGCAGCTGGACTGCAGCAAATAACTTTATAGGAACTTTACTAGTACAGAGAGATGCAGTTTAGCTTCCTCTGTAATTCTGAGATCACTATTTTGTGAACTATTTCTGTGCATGCTATAGATATGAATGGTTTTGACTGATATAAAGTGTTTTTATGGTCAACTATCTTAGAGAAACTAGAGTCAATGGCTGAGGTAGGATAGTGAAAAGATAACCAAATAATTTCCAGCGAGTATATTGAATGCAAACATACTTAGATATTTCTTTGCTTTTTGTCTTAGTTGTAAGAGATGCTAGACAGGATGAAAGGAAATAAAAGTTTCCTCTGAGGCAGTATGGAATATTTGAAACATGAACATCAATATATCTGCTTCCTATGAGACAAACAGTCTGGTCCAAGTGGTCAGTACTTCCCTGCTAGATAATGCCCCTGACAAATAATGTTATTACTATTAGGTCATATCCTTTAGAAATGGACTGGCCAGTAGTTAGTGAGTCCTTTTGCGTATGAAGACAATACATGCATTTATGTCTGGGCTAGCCAAGAGTCACCTCCTAATCACCCTGGCACTAATGGCACTCTTTCCTTTTCTAACTCTAAATAAACTGTCCTCAAAGTTCCATTCTGGTTGTGTTTTTAAATTATTTCAACAATGAGAGCAAGAGTGAGTTTATTAAGTGAGGCAGGACACAAACATTCTTAGACACTGGAGCAGGCTGCTCCAGAGAGAGCCAGTGCTCAAGGTGGGTCTTTTATACTTGGTTTATTTATTTAATTAATTAATTATTAATTTATTTATTTTGTTGTTCATTTGGTTGTCCAGATAACTATGTGGATCTAGCGTAGAACCGCTGGGTTGCTTGTGGCTTCCTTGCTCCATATTAGCTTGGTGTGAGCTTCCCCATGACTTGGTCTTATAACTCTTTTGCAGAGTTCTCACAGTTAATAAAATGCTTATTGACATTGGCTCTTTGTCTTTTATTCTTCCTTGTACCTCACTTCTCCCTAAGAAGGTCAAGATTTATTAACTAACTAGAATATTGTAGATTTAGAATATATTTATTTATAAGTTATGACTTAACTTCTAACCTTCTTCGTGTAGGGACATGTTGTCTCTTCTTTTTCAATTTGTCTTAGATGAGAATAATTGTAAAAATTTCTTATAAATGTGCTCATCATATCATATAGAAAAAGAAAGCACACCTACATAATGAAAATATCAGTTTATTTCAAAATAACTTTGTTTCTTTAGCAAAAATTGATACTTTGGTAATCAGCATTAACTCTATGAATGTAAAATTGAGGCAGTGAATTTCTTCCAAGTTCCTACTTGGTTCAAAGTAGAATATCTCTTTGTTTTAAATTTAAAAATGTTTTATGTTACTGCCATAATATTACACATAGCTGTTATGGAATTGCTTTTTACAAACCTAAACTTTTGACAACTCATAGCTTGCCTTGCGTATAATTATGTGAAAACAAATGTCATTTAGGTCTCAAATTCATTTTACACACCTCAAGAAGTGGCATCCTGATACCTATGAAGTGCTCAGAAAGTTTTACATGTCTGAATTATGTCAAAAATCTTAAAGAATAAATGTATTATAGGCATCAATTTTAGGTGTTGACATGACTGCATAAAGGAATACCCAGGAACTTGAGAAAGTGTTGGGTGTGTTTCTGAGAGGGTTTTCAGCATTAGTTAGCAGGTGCATCTGAGTGGAATAGGTGAGGAGGACTGTTGTCACTGTAGATGGATGCACTCAATCTTCCTGGACAGAACAAATACAGAAAGTGAGTTAGTCTTTCCTTTTAGGAAAAGAGACATACTCATTTCCTGACTTGTAAATCAAAACTTCAGGATCTCTGTGCTCTGGAATTTAGGACCTACACCAGTGCCTCCCTCACACCTTTGATGTCTCTAGACCTTGAACAGAGAGTTATACCTTTAGCTTGGCTGGTTCTGACTCCCTCAGTCTCAGGTCTAGCCATGCTACTAATATCCCAGAGTCTGATATCCCCGATGACCTGTTGTGGGACTAAGCTGCTATATTTGTGTGAGCAAATTCCCTTAAAAATCTCTTCTCATGTATCTGTATACAAAATGGTTGGTCATGTTTTGCTGGAGAACTCCAATACTTATATTATTTTTTAGTATTTAGTAAAAAATAAAATTGATTATTATACTTATATTATTTTTTAGTATTTAGTAAAAAATAAAATTGATTATTTTAAATAAAAATATTTAGTAAAAAATAAAATTGATGCCTCAGATAAGTGGGATCATGCATGTGTGTTTTTTGTGACTGGATTATTTTACTTTACATAACATTCTCAAAGTTAACCCAGGTTGTAATATGTAGCAGATTTTTTTGAAAAATGAACAGTATTTCATTGTATATATGTGCATACATATTTACACATGTACATATGTACATACTGCATTTTTCTTATCCATTCATCTGTGGGTAGATCTTTGTTGTATATAACTGTGGCTATTATGAATAATGGGCTGGGATTTAGCTCAGTAGGTAGAGCACAGCGCTGCAGTCTCTGAGGACCCGAGTTCAATTCCCAGCACTGCAAAAAGGGGAGAAGGGCCTGGCAATCCACTCCCAAGGCAATCCAGAAACAGCCATTGAAAACCCTAGGAGGGTCGCTATGAGTCAGATACAGACTCGACAGCACCTAACAACAACAACAACATTATGAATAATGCTGCCATGTATATATAGTAGTAAAATTTGTTGTTGTTAGGTACAGTCCAGTCAGATCTGACTTACAGTGACCCCACATACAATAGAACAAAACTGTCCCAGACACTGTATCGTGTCCAGCACTATGTCAGTGCTTCTCTGCTATTCATAGGGATTTTGATGGCTGATTGTTTTGGGGTTGGATTGCTACATCCTCCTCTCCTTTTTGTGGAGATGAGCATCAAACCTAGTGCTTCAGAGAGTGCAGAGCAGCACTCTACCAACTGAGCCAAACCCTAGTTCCTTATGGAAATGGAAAGTAGAACAGTGATTTCCAGGTCCTAGGGTTGGTGGGTAAGAAAAAGAAAAGAAAATGGTTGAAATACTTGTAGGATTTCAGTTTCCATTCTACAAGATCTGTACATTAAAAATTTCTAATAAAAAAAAGAAAAAAAAAGATCTATAACTTTATAACTTCTAGATTCTGTTACATGATATGTGAATATAGTTAACTATATTTACATTGCTGGACTCTATCCTATGTACTTAAGAAGACAAATATTATGTTGTGGCTTTACCATAATAAGTACAAAATAAAAATAGTTTAATGTCATATAAAGAAATGTCTTAAAAATCAAAATTTTAAGGACATTCTTAAGCACACCTGAAATTAAGATTAATGCTACTACCTACAACAATCTAATTTCAAACACAATGATCTCACATTTAGCTGTTGTTGAATGAGAGAAAGGGCTGACAGTGATACAGTGTTGAGGGAAGAGTAGGTGAAATAGTTCCCAGCAGCTCAAATAGATTTTTTCATACTCTGAGTGAAAGGCTGCAATTTTTCCTTTATCTTTGAAGTAATGAACTGCCATCCTACTAAAAATCAGATCTCCATGTTGATGTACTGTGCTATAACCATTCAGTTAGAGGCATATTGAACTGAGAGATAATATAAATAACTAAGAATTCACAGCACACATATATCTTATTTTTAAACATCTTCTAGAATTTTTTTCCTTATTTTATTTTCAAGCCCCTACAATTTCATGCATATTGGGGGGAAAAGCAGGAAAGCAGTATCACATGGTTTTAATGTGTTAAGTTATGGAAATACTGTAAGTTGTGACTGAATGTTCTCCATATTAAGTACTTGATGAAGCACAGTGAAAATTTAGGCACATGATACAGTTTTGCTTGTAGTGGCATGATCATCATGTATTCACATTGTATTCAGAGTTTTGGGGAGAAGCCCTAGCTCTGGGAGTTCTAAGAGCATAGGTTTGTCTACCCATCATCCCCAGCATGCCAGTTAAAGAGATGAGTAATGGTGAAAAGCAGAGAAAGAATATTTTATCAATGTGCACATTGGAAAGACTATCAGAAAAAGGGATGTAATGACTCAAAGTCCATCATCAGGGTACTGACATGAGATTCAGGTTTAAACAGAGGAAGAATTAGGGCAGGACAGACAGTATACAGTCCTGGTCAGAGTGTGGCCTGTGTGATATCTCAACTCTGGTGTTTCCAGCTGGTCCAGAGATGGTTTTATCACTGTCACTGCTTAAGAAGAGCAATTTGGTTCTTACAAGACAATTATTCTGGCTTCAAGGTGTAGCCTCACTATCACAGATAATTATCCTCATTTTGGGGGTGGTCTATCCTTTGAGTGTCACCATTGTATGAGGGTAGTATTTTTCTCTTGTCAAAGAGACATCTATTCTGTTCTTCCTAGAATCCAAGGTGACTTCAGGAGATGACTCAAGAGGAAACAGTAAGAGGGAAATAGAGCCAGAGAAGGACAAAATGAAGTTAGGCCAGTGACCAGTGTCCTTCTTCACTTTTAGTTACCTTGTGGGACAAAAAGAGGAGCCAATGCTTTTTAGCAAGAGCAATTTCTAAATGCCTACTATAACAGTAACTTCTAACTACATTAGACAAATCAGCATTTTTATTCGAACCTTGAAGTTTAAAATACATTTTGATTAAAAGTAAATTATTTGAAATATTATACAGGTATTTAAATCTAATGCCACTAAGTGGGAAGACATGGCTGAGACGGTTTTATTCCTGATAGTTGGAACTGGGAAGAATAAGAGATGTGCTATTTTATCTATTAAAACAGATTTCTAGCAAGTATCATAATGTATACTTGGCTAAAAATTTGAGTATAATTTAATGAGAGATCATTAATAGACATCTGGGCAGTGTCATGGGTTCTCTAAAGACCTGAAATATCCAGAATGGGAAACATTTTATATCACCCTAGGTCTGCAAGGTCAAGTAGCAAAAATACTATTATCAGACTGAGAAACAATGTAAATAATGATACTCAACATTAGATAGTACTAAAAATGAGGGAATTTAGGAGTAAACTCTTCTGGTACTTCTTATCTACAGTTTCTTATCTACAACTATAATTGATTGAATGCCAATATGAAAGCAGAGTTGAAGAAAGTGTAAGATAATGCCAAATGAATGATGCAAAATATCTTTGCCAGAGAGCATAGCAGAAAGGGGTGAATATAATCCCACAAAAATGGAGTTTAATACTCAATATGATGCCATGTTACAATCTCCTAGAATATAAATACATATATTATATAATGCTATTATTCTAAAATAAGAAGATCATGTTGAAATAGAGAAAATCAAATTAGAATGAGAAAATTAAGGGAAAATTTAAAATTGGATTCTGTGTTTCTAAATTCACTAACAGACCATACAGAGTAACTTGAGTAATTCATCTCCAAAAGCACAGTAGACATTATGTACAAATGAAGAAAATAAATGATCAATAATATGTATTAAATTTAAATATTGAATTATCAGCAAATTATTTCAGCTGCGGCATTGCATTGGTCAATGCAATGTGAAGAATTTTAGATTCAAATAATTGCTGTGTAGGAAGGGAAGATTACACGCTACTGTTATTAAACTGTATATGGCAAGAAGAGTAAATTACTGAATTTGAAATAAAATATTCTTAAATTGTTTTCCCAATTTCATATTAAAGAACATATAAATCCAATAAGGAAATTTTTCTCAATTATACTTTAGAATTATGGTTGATTTTAGGTGCCATGGAGTTAGGTCCAACTCGTAGCAACACTGCATGACAGAAAGAAACCCTCCTCAACACTCTGCCATCCTCTGCACTATGTCAGTGCTTCTCTGTGGCATGTAGGGTTTTCAGTGGTGGATTGCTTTGGGAGTGGGCTGATGGGCCCTTCTCCCATATGGTAGAATATTTGAACTTTAATATTTAACTCAATTAATATTTCTTTTTTTTTTTGCTTATCAATAATATTTATGTGGGACTTAATATGTATCATGGGCCATTTAATCATATTACATATGACAGTTCTTAATCATGAGTCTTTGAAAGCGTTGAATACCTGTTCAGTTCTTCTCTTTCTTTTTCTTTTATTAGAAATTTTTAATGTATATCATAATGTGATTCATTTGGACATGCTTTTCGTTGTGACAATTTTCATATGCAATTTGATAAGCAGTATTCGGGTAGGTTACCCCTTACCCTCCTCTATGTTTTTCCCCTCCCCCCTTCCTATCTAAGTTTCCCATTTAGAGGTTTCTGGAAGATAATTAAACAGAGATTAATATTAAAATAAATGTAGAATATCAAAAGTGTTTTTCATGGTTCACAATCCCCTATGACTTGCTATAGATTTTTTCCAAATATATGATTTCATTCTATTATGAATTATGTTGAATTATATTGACATTTAGTTAATAAAATAAACTATTGATAGGGTGTTGTTGTTGTTAGGGGCCATCAAATCAACTCTGACTCATAGTTGACACTCAGGATTTTCAATGGCTGATTGTTTCAGTTTTTGCTTCAGGAGTGGACTGTCATGTCTCTCCCATTTTTGCAGGGCTGGGGATCAGACCTGGATCCTCAGAGAGTGCAGAGCAGCACTCTACCAACTGACTTAAACCTCAGCCCCTAAAACAGTGGTTGACAGAAAGAAAGGGAATAAACATGCCATTTCCCTACACAGCAATGTACTCTCAGGCCTTTTTTTTTTTTTTTTTTTTTGATTCTAAGCCATTTGTAACATATTTGAATATCAATGTAAGCCTCCTCTGACATAGGAGCTTTGATCTAGTGGCCAATGTATCACTGATGGACAATATCTTTGCAAATAGTGTGGTTTCGAGGAAAATGAAAATTAAAATCACTCTTGCATTCATCCAGGAAGGGTGATAAAGCGAAGAAGACAGTGTGAGATGTGAGACAAACACCACCCCTAGCAATTGAGGAAAGCATGTTTAGTGGATTCTACTCCATTATCAAAACTGACAGCTTCCTGTATTCCTAACCTTTTTGAAATGCCACCCCTGAGCCCAGTCCTTTAAAGGCACTGGGAATACATTAACCTATTCCAGGAACAGGCCCTGGATTTAGAACACTTCCTTTCTTCCCTCCAGGCTCAAACCCCACAATAAAAATCACACCTCACCTTAGCGATAACCAGCAGTAGTCCTTTACTACTGCCCTCTTCGCTTCTCAAAGGTGTTGCTATCCTTTATTATACTATGTCTATATTCTCCACGATAATTTCTGTTTGAGTATAAAATCTTTTATCTGCCAAAACACAAACAAATTGAGGTGTCTTATGCAGCCTGGAGATATTGCTTCTGTCAGCCTTGTAGACTTGTGCTCCTGACACTTCCAAGGTCCTTCTTGGACCTGCTCCCTGAATCTTCTCAGTAAAATTATCAGCTTCCTATATTATATCGTTTTTGAAAATAGCATTCTATATAATCAAAACTGCATTAACATTTTAAAGATCTATAAAAATTGTTATGATCAAAATCACAAGAAATATAAAACTCTTTAAGTTGATGCAAATAATTGCATAAACCACTAAAAACAGTATTATAAGCTGAATGGAAATGCATACTAAATTTTAAAATACTTTATGACTCTAAAGATAATTGGTACCATCCCCACAACTCATTGGAAAGATATCAATATTTGCAGATTATTATTAAGGGCATTGAAGTGATTAGAAGCTAAATCAACTCTTCACTTATCTCTAACATCAAGAGTTGCTTCAATTTAAAATATGTCATCCAGGAAAAAAGGTGAAACAAGCTTTTGTAGTCATCTTTTTCACCTTTTTCATTGAACTTTCCATTGTGTAAATGTTTAACATTTTTCTCAAAGTACAAATATTATACAATTGTTTGAGGAAAAATATCAAAAAATAATTTTAAAAATGTCCTGCTTCTCTTTTGTGGTAGAAAATGTAAACTAAGTTGGGTACCATGGTAACACAGGCCTTTAAGCCTACACAGGAATAAGAGGCAGGGGGATTGAGACTTCCAGGCCAGAGACAGCCTCCCCAACTTAGTGAGACCCTGTGTCAAAATAAAAATAAATAGATAAATAAAAACGGGGGCTGGTGTTGCTGCCCAGAACACTTACCTAGGATATGGGAGGCCATGGGACCAATGCCTCAGTACAAAAAAGAAAAAAGTGAACTAAGCTACCAAGATAATAAATAAGAAAATAAATATTAGCTATTTATAAAAATTAGAAGTATATTATAGTATTTAACTTGTGAGAAACAGAAGCAGACCAGAAAACACTCACCAGGATAAGGAAAAATGAGGATTGTGTTTCGTAGGTAAATTCATCCTACTAACAAGTTCCAGAGTTGGCATTCAACTCTGTCTAAATGGTCCTAAACATGGAGCTTCTTGCACTGTAACTCCCTGATTTAACAGTCTTCTGCCTCTGGTAATCTCTTATAGAAGCTGAATAAAGAAAGCAGAGTATTGTGTTGTGTATTCCCAGTCTGGAATAAACGAATAATATGGATTAACTACATTGTATATGTATTAAAGAAATAGTAATAACAAAGTACAAACCATAAGTATATGTTTATCTGTCTCCAAAGTTACATTATTTTGTTAGAATAACTATGCAAATTAGCAGAAGTTCACTAATGCGCAAATGTGCTTGAGAAATTTTTATCATTTTTGTCAGAAAATGAGAGTTTAGGCAGTTGAGAAACTGATAGGGGATGCTAGACAGGAAGAAAGAGAATGATAGGGCCTTCTGCAGCCATCTGCTTCCCAAGCACCTTTTGAGACATGAATATCAATGTCAGCCTCCTCTGAGACAAATGGCTTGATCTGGTAGTCAGTATTTCCTTGGCATGTATGTCTTTATAATTAGGATTGCTGATAGATAATAAAGAAGAAAACCTGTTTTACACTCTGAAAAGAGCAGCCTAAGCACAAAGGTGGAAAAAATATGACATGCCTGAAGAAAAGATTCAAAAGAGAGGAGGAATATCTACCCCTTAAGGAGATCAGGATTGAAAAGTCCCACCCCTCAGTGCAGCCACTCTCAGATTTCCACAGCTGTCTGTAGTTTATTCTACTTATTCAGAGTCACTGGCAACCTCCTTGCTGGACCTGCGTGCCTGCTGACCTACAACTCAGAAGATTAAACGGAATTGTTCACAGATCCTCACTGCTGGAACTGTCCACTTTCTCATTTCTATTTCAGAACACATAACTTTTTCTTTCATTTCTTCTTTTCCATTTTCTCTCCCTCCATGCTGGCCTCAGTCACAAGCCTGCTTGCCCTGATATTCAGGGCACTCTCCTATTCTCTAATTCTAAATAAATTATTCTCGAAGTTCCTTTCTGGGTCCATTTTTTAATTATTTTATTAATGAGGCCAACAGCTGCCCCACTGCCCAGTGACAAAATCACTAACAAATGCAGAAAATTCATATACATCAAATAATAAAATTGAGCTAATATTTCATATGTAATTTTTACTCACATATGGTAGAGACTGTCCCCAGATATTATTTATAAAGTAAATAGAACATAAAATGAATTTCATTTATTTTATAAAGCCTGAGTAGACCATGGATAATGAATAACTATAGTTATCCATTTATAGATAATAAATAACTATATGATACTTTAAGCTGTTACATTTGAGTTACTCTATGATGTGAAGAGATGATATTAAGCCACAAAATAATGTGCCAATGTCTTTCAATAGAGAAATCCACCTTGGAAAGCTATGATGCAGTGTGCTTTTAACTGTTTTTGTGGCTTTAGGCAAGTGATTTAACTTCTCTAGGCCTGAAGGGATTTTTTTTTTATATTAAAAGTATCCAAATCCTCAAAGTTTTAAAGATTTACTTTGTGTTCTAAGAACCAAAAATTTTTGAAAAAAGGAAATAAAAAGAGAACCATTGGCAAGTTCAAGAAAATCAAGCACTTTCCAACTATTGATTAGTAGAACAGTTAATTTTTCAGCACTTTCATCATTTTATTAAGAGAACAGTAAGCTAATTCACTCTTCACAGTGCTTTAGCACATATTTCACGAATGTTTACCACACAAGTTACATTGTAAAGATACACTAATAATTACCCCCTTTTTATTGTGATCACTTAACAGTGAATAATTGATTAGATAAACTCTAAACCAGAAGGCAGGGAGCCTGAGAATATTTTATGCATGAAAAAGTTAAATTCAGACTACTTGAATAGTCTACAAAGGCATAGACAAAAGCATTGGGGATAATAGGGCAGGTTCAGTCTAAAAGAAGATGGTATGGAAAGGTCTGAAGTTGTGAATAAAATTAGGAATTTTAACAAAACATAACCATTCCTTATGGTTTGATTTGAAAGTTTAAAGAAGGATTTTTATAAATAAGATAGGAAAAAAGAAAACTAAGTACAGATGTTAAAAGCCATGGTATATTATTCTAAGTAACTTCAATGCTACAATATATAATAGCAATATTTTCAAAGGCTTAGTTTAGGCTACTATAAAAAAAAACAAAGACTGGGTAGTTCATAAATGACAGGAATTTACCTTTCATTCTTCTGGAGACTGAAAGTCTGACATTATGATGTCAGTAATGATGGACACACGTGAAAATCCACTCCCAAACCAATCCTGAAA
Organism: Pedetes capensis; assembly: GCA_007922755.1. Lineage (NCBI taxonomy): Eukaryota > Metazoa > Chordata > Mammalia > Rodentia > Pedetidae > Pedetes > Pedetes capensis. Next base: position 7,441 of record VMDO01022358.1, on the reverse strand, counting down.
AAAATCAGCCTTTGAAAACCCTCTGAGGGTTGCTGTGAATGGGACCCAACCTGATGGCACCTAACAACAACAACAACATGGTTGCCCTATGGTGAGGGCCCTCTTCTGGGTTGCAGATTGCCAAATTTTCCTGGTTTAGAGGAGAGCAAATGCATATGCCTTATTTTTTTATAAGAACACTAATTTATGAGAGCCCCACACTAATTATTTAATTATCTGCCAATGACTCTACATACTAATACCGACTTATTGAGGATAAAAATTCAACATTTGACTTTTAAATGGACAAAAATATTCAACCAATAACAAATGTTATTCTTGTATGTGATGTTTTCTGTTTGATTTAATAAAGCTTTAACTCTCAAAGTTATGGGAGATTATTTGGCTTTTAAACCTAGATGTAACATAATTAATGTGATTATTAAAACAATTGCAAATCTTTATGTGAAGAACAGATGTAAAACAAATTAAATTATCTAGACAGAAAGAAAGATGTCCCAGGGTGAAGTCAATGACACTCAGAATGGAGAAAGAAGAATGCATAAATGAAGTATTTAGAAGGAAAAAGAAATAGGAATTTGTGGTAAATTTGATACTTGGAAAATAATCAAGACAGCGCAGTGGGACAGGAAGGAATCATTCCTGCCTTATTTATCTGGGACATAGAACAGAAGTAAGTGGATTTAGAATGAGATTTAGGATGTTTTGTTAAATTTCAGGCATGCCAGATTTGAAATTCATTTAGAGCATTTACATCAGAACTTTTCAAAAGTTTTACGTGATTTTCCCACAATTTGTTTAGTAGTTTTCCATGAATGGGTTTAGGATTGTCCTGTTTACTACTTCTTGCAATAGCAGCTTTCTTAGCGCAGCAAAACTTGAAAGTTCTAGTTTGGATGAAGATGATTTTGACGAAGGTCAAGGGGATCCACCTCTCCTTGGAGTTCTGGATAAACAATACTGTTAATTAGCTAATAAAATCATATTAGTGTTAATGATAAATGTTTCTTGTTTGTTCATTTTTTAGTTCTTTTTTTTTTTTTTTTCGGTACTGGAGTTGAACCCAGGGCCTCATGCTTGCACGCTCTGCAAGTACTGGACCACTGAGCTGCACCCTCAGTTCATTTTTTTTTTATACTTTTTTGAGACAGGGTCTCGCTAAGTTACGCAGACTACCTCTGGTCTCGAACTTGTGATCCTCCTGCTTCTGCCTCCCGGGCCTCTGGGATTACACGCGTGTGCCGCCGCGCCCGGCCTTCATTTTTTTAATTCTTACTGAAAGTGTTCCTTCTGCTGTTTATTTTCCTGCATGAAAGCCCAGATGTTGGAGGATGAGTAATCTGACTTCCTAATTGGTATCTTCTCCACTCTCCCTGGGGACCCTGGATGCTTTGAGTAAAGAATTCAAAATCAAGCAGCCAGTTGAAACACTTTTGTCCCAACAAGATCACATGACATTCACTGCAACAGCACAACTCCAGATCCTGAAAGTGTAGCTCTAGTCATGGTTATTTCATACAGGTGCACTGGACATTCTGCCATCACAGCCCTCAGTGAACTCTACATGACACTATAACTAACTCAGGCCAGGTGGGGAGAATTTCTCCTGGTGGACAAGCAGAGGGGCTGTTGCGCTTGGACAAAAGGGAATATGCTATGACTGGAGCAAACACAAACATTCATTTGCATGAGAGGGTTCTGTAATTGGTGCAAGCTCCCCTTCTCTGGCAATACAAGCAAGCTGTTTGGCTTAATTAGGGATGTGGCCAGAAGCCACCATCTTGGCTGTCCCTTGGTGTTGCAACAGTAAGCCAAATAAGAGACTAGTCTTAAGTGGTCATTGCCTAAGTTTTAGTACTGCTGGCTGAGTTGCTAACATGAAGAATGAAACAGTGGAGGCAGCAGAATGGCAATGATGGCAGAGGTGAGGGACACAGAGAGAGTGGAGCAGCAATGTCAGAGATAGAACAGCCACAATGCCGAACTGCAAAAACAACAAAGCAACTGGCTGTTTGAAAACTGAAGAAAAAGCAAAGCTGTAAGACGTGTGACCGGCAGCAGCCTCAGTAGTAGCAGCAGCAAAAAGACCATGGTTGCTGCCTCCTGAATGGCAGCGTGGTGACAGAGGCCATAGCACTAACAGGCAGCTGAAAAGTTCAAGGTAGTAACCATGGCAGGAAGAAGAGAGATGGTGGAAGAGAGAGAAATGACTGTAAGAACCAGAAAAAGAAGCAATAGGTCCGGATCACTGGAAGAATTCCAGACAACTATTGAGTCTTTTTGGGAGAAGGTACTGGCAACCCACTCTCAAAAATCAATCCACCACTGAAAACTCTATGAATAGCAGAGAAGCACTAACAATTGTGCTTTGCCTGTTGTACATAGGGTTGCTATGAGTCAGATACCACCTCAACAGCACCTAACAAGAACAACATTGAGTCTTTTAGAGCAAGGTTCTCAGATAACCTGGGCCAAGGATCTATAACTCTGGCCACTGTTGAGGACTGAGGTTTCCCAATACTCCATCCTTCCTGGATGCTGCAACAACAGCTGCTGCCTCGGGCTGAGAAATCCTGATATCTTGGGCACCTGGAGACAGCAAAGCCAGCTGCTATCAACAGTTGAGGAATTTTGACATAAATGCTGTAGAATTTGTGGGCTTAGAAGTCCCCACCTCCAGGACCTACATAGTAGTGGTAACACTTATGGGCTGAGGATTCTCAACCCCCTTCTACATAAGATCTGTAACACAGTCTTTCTGAGGATTCCTGACTCAGACTACAAAGGTACTATAACACTAAAGGGTGCCACTTGCTCCTTCTATTCAAATGTCTGCTGCCAACAGTCACTGCTGTCAAACATTGAGAGACACAACTACTGCCTAAGATTAGCATTGGAAGGGCATTTCCTTGCTTATCCATGATTTCTGTCTGGGTAGAGATAAAGAATCTAGCCAGCTGATAGGTGATAATTGGTAAAAGGAAAACTTAAAACTTTATGTCCAAAATACCCTCTATAGATTAAAGTCTAATTTTAATATGTACATTATAATATTTATTTCAATCCAATATATAGGTTAAGTAGGATAAAATATTTTTTATTTGGTCCCTAACAACAACAACAACAACACAACAGCAACAACAACAACAACTTCATAATGACTGCAATTTTCACCTTCTTCATGAAGACCTAGGACTTATGTTCTGTAAGGCACTTGGGGAAGAAGTATCTTCAGTTTCTTGAGTAAAATAGTAAAACGTGATAGAAAAATTAATGTATAAAAATTTTGTCAAGTCAATAATCTCTACTTATATTTTTCCAAAAAATAAACTGCACAAAATAATAGTTTAATACAATCATTTCATATCATTAAAAATATATCAGGAACTGAGGAATAGAGTTTTTGGCTATTCATCTTTTATCTACCTGGCATTCTCTCAGATACTTAACGCCAAATGTTCCACATCCAAAATTGCTTCTTCACTAATGAATTGAGTATGTGGGTCTCCCTTGGAAGATCTCTCTACTCATATGGAATCTGATATTCTGTATCTCATTTTCATGTTCCTTACACCACGTTCTCCTCCTCCTTTTCCTCCTCTCCTCCTCTTCTTCTTTTTCTCCTGCTGCTGCTGCTGCTTCTTCTTCCTCTTCCTCTTCTTCTTCTTTCTTCTCCTCTTCCTCTCCCTCCTCCTCCTCCACCTCCTCCTCTTCATCCTCTTCTTTTTTTCCTCCTCCTTCTTCCTTTTCTTCTTCTTCCTCTTTTTCAATACAGGGGGATTTTTAAACCCAGGACATTCCACCAATGAGCTGCATCCCTAACCCCTTTTATATTTTTCATTTTGATAAAGGATCTCACTAAATTATGCAGCCTGCCTCCAGCCTCAAACTCTTTCTGTTTCTGCGTCCCAAGTCTCATGGATTACAGTCATGCACTACAGTGACAAGTTAGTTCTGTACACTTCTCATATCATGGTGGTATTAAGTTAGCTATTCTAGTTTATTATGAATATTTAAGCTATACATCACTATGGGTTTATATAATCAATTCTATATTTATGTATATACATCTATACCTATATCTTTATCTACTGATACAACAATTTTACATGTATTCATCAGCAGATAGACACTCTGGTTCATTCCATTTCTTGACTATTATGAATAATACCTCAATGATCATCAGAATTTAGATATCTCTAAATGACACTGATATCATCTCCTTTAAGCATACACCTAAAACAGAGGCAGACGACCCAGAATACAAATGCATTTTTAATTTTTGAGAATTATTCACAGTTTTCCAAAGTAATATATCAAATCATATTTCTATTAGCAGTGTACCAACCATCTCATTACTACACAACTTTACAACATTAATCTCTTGCCACTTTAATATTTGACATGCTAAGAGGTGTGAAGTGATTTCTCACCATGATTTTACTCACATTTCCCTGATAATTAGGAATATTGGGCATCTTTTAATATATTTGCTTTCCATAATTTTGTATTCTTTGGAAAATTGTCCACTCATAGGCTTTCCATGGTTTTCAATTGGGTTATTAATTGATATGATTTTGATGAAAGGAATTAAAAAGGAGAGAAATAAATAGAAAGATATCCCCTCTTCAATGGTTGGAAGAATGAATATTGTTAAAATGTCTATATTACCCAAAGCAGTTGCTATCAAGATACTAATGAATTTTTCCCTTAGAAATAGAAAAAAAAGTTCAAAACTATATGGAACCAGAGAAAATACTTAATATCCAGTGTAATCCTGGGAAAGGAAACAGTTGGAGGCATCATATTTCCTGACATCAAATAACATTATAACACTTTAATTACAAAAATATTATAAGGGTAGCACAAAAAGTCCAAAGGGGAAGAAGGAAAGCCCCAAAGTAAGCCTAAATATATATGGCGACCTAACTTTTATAAACTTTCTCAAATCTGTCAGCTTGTCATGCTGTGGAGCTTTGCATGTTGCTGAGATGCTGAAAGCTATGACACCAATATTTTAGATACCAGTAGGACCACCTATGGTGGACAGGTCTTCAGCTGAGCTTCCAGACTAAGACAGACTAGGGAGAAGGACCTGGTAGCCCATTCCAGAAACAATTAGCCATTAATAACCCTATGAGTAACAGAGAAGCACTGTCAAATATACTGCCAGAAAATGAGCCCCCTCAGGTTGGCAGGCATTCAAAAGATGACTGGAGAAAAATAATTGTCTCCTCAAAGAAGATTCTACCATAATGATGAGAATGGAGAAGAGCCCATGGGACATCCATTTGCGAGGTGGCCTGACTCAACATGAGAAGAAACACAGTGGATGCAACAATGGGCTCAAACATAAAAAGATCATGTGCATGGCATAGTGTTTTATAGTGCTTCTTGTTGTTACATATAGGGTCACTATGAGTAGGATCTGACTTGATGGCATTCAACATACAAGTATTTATAAGGGTATGAAAAATAAACAATGAACAAAGGAGTGTCCCTGAAATAAATGGTATTGGGAAAACTGAATATTTACAAGCAAAATAATGAAATTAGAAAAGCATCATGCCATAAACAAAAATAAATTAAAAATGGATTGAAGACCTAATTCTAAGTATGGGGAACTTAATTTTCTAGAAGAAAACATAGCTGACAAATTCTTTCATTTTTTCCTGGCATTGATTCTTTGGTATATCATCACCCAGAACTCAGGCAAGAAAACAAAATATAAAACAATGAGGATCTATGTCAAATCGAAAATCTTCTTCATGGCATAAGGAGCATTTGAAATGAAAAAGCAGCCTATGGATTAGGAAAAAATACTTGCAAATCTTTTATCTGATGAGGGATTAAAATTCAAAGGATAGGATTTTATTTCTTATATAGAAGTTTATTCCTCAAAAACTGCCTTTGAGAAGACCCAGAGAAAAGAGATAAATTCAAAGAAGCTTAATAAACAAACATTTAATATAAATTCTTACATGTATATGTGGTTTATTATATGAAAAGTAAACACACGTAATTTCAGAAAGAACTGAGAGTCTAATCATTTTCAAATACATGTAACCAGAGAATACAAATAAACAAACTCTTCAAAAGACAATTGGGTAATTTGTTATGAAATAATTTTCCAAAATGGTGTTAGAACATAAAACTCAAAAGATAACTTCTAAATATCTGACACAAGCAATTCAAGATAATTAGCTAAGATCAACCTGGACAAATGAATTTTGAGAAAGATCCACATTGATTAGTTTATCACATCAATGACTAGTTATGTGTTATTACTGTTTTCCCTCATATATGTACTTTTCTTCTTTTATTTTTTGTTTTTTTCAGGTACTAGAGGTTTAACCCAAAGACTCAGGCTTGAGTGCTTTGCAAGTGCTGTAACACTGAGCTGCGCCCTCAGTCCATTTTTTGTTTCCTTTTTTTTCTTTTTTTTTCTTTTGAGACAGGATCTCGCTAAATTACACAGACTGCCTCTGGTCTCAAACTTGCCATCCTCCTGCCTCTGCCTCCTGAGTTGCTGGGATTACAGGTGTGTGCCACCTTGCTGGGCATATATGTACTTTTCAATGGAATTGGCCAATTGTGATTTAAGCAACTCCTGTTGCCAGAAAAATGAATGATATTGCCTATCAGTTGACAGGCTAAAACCAATACACATGTAGAAATGTAGTATCACTAGATTGCCATATTATATTTACTGTTCTGCTTAATACTACTTCCTAAGCTTTGATTTTATTATTGTCATTTTATTCTATTTCAAATTTATACTAAAACAAAACTGAAATTTCTGTTCTTTATCAGACATAAAGGTAAGTTATAATTTACTTCAGGCAAGTAGTTTTGCTACTAAAATGTATAGCATAGAAAATTTCTCCATTTGCTATGCTAAAAAATGCTCATTGATGTGAGAGAGATTTACATGGGCAGTGGAAACCAATTTTTCCCTCAGGTTATTTACATGATAGCAGCCTTGTTCTCTGACAACTTTATCCTTCCAAAGTGTTACTGAAACACTTCGGCTATTAAATGAGCTGTTAACTGTTGTTCTATGGTTGATTTCTAGATATTCTTGTCTATAGTGACAGAACATATGATATCCTCTATACGAAATTCTGGTGAGATATCACTAATAATAAAGCAATGCATTGTTCTCTTTTCATTATTGTATCTTGTTATCTGTGACCATAAACATATCCACACATTCTTAAAGTCTACCTCAAACTTTAAAACAAAACATTGCAAAAATATGCAGATGCTTTGTAATACTGAATGCCTCATCAATTATTCAGGTATGTAACCAAGAACAAGCTGGGATCTTTCAATTCTCAGAAGTTCCTCTGTTTTATGATGAAATTAAAGTGTGAGAATCATAAGAGGTTGAACACTAAAATATGCAACCAACTCATTCTATTTACATATTTTGATGATC